>JZKD02S0005571.1:436784-454544 GCA_000966675.3 Picea glauca
AACGAAATGAATCGCATAGCATCAATCATCACTTCCGGGGCTTGCACCCGGTAACCAGGACTTCCCAGGTGGTCACCCATCCCAAGACGCCTCTGGCTCAAGCGTGCTTAACCATCATATGGACATAGCCAGGAGGTTGTTCCATGTATATTTCTTCTTGCAAATCTCCATGCAAGAAGGCAGATTTAACATCCATATGATGGACCTCCCATTTATGTGAGGCAGCAAGGACAAGAACAAGGCGGATGGAATTCATTTTGGCTACAGGGGCAAAGGTTTCATGATATTCAATTCGTTCAACTTGGGAAAATCCTTTGGCAACTAAATGAGCCTTGTGTCTTTCAACACTTCCATCTAATGCATACTTAGTTTTGTATACCCATTTACATCTGACAAGTTTTCTTCCTTTTTGAAGAGTACAAGATCCCAAGTATCATTTTTCATTAAAGAATGATACTCTACATTCATTGTTGTATCCTAATCTAGATGACCTGAAGCTTCTGTAAATGTCTCTGGATCATGAGTTTCTAAAACTTGAGCCAAAAGAGAAGAGGCTCGCTGGAACTTTGAATGTGTCCAACACTGATCTGAAGGATCACCAACAAGATCACCAACTGCTTCTCGTGTTGAATGGACCCATATAGGAAGCAGTGGAGCTGGTGTTGGTTCAAGTTCAAAGAACTCATCTGGTGGAGGGTGAGCAGGCGAAGGTGGATTTTCATCCTCACTGTCATCATCTGAAGAAGAAACCAAATCAGAAGAAGGCACAAACGTCAAAGATGGCTCACAGGCCGAAGAAGGCACAACCGTGGAATTAGGCTCGCAGGCCAAAGAAGGAACAAATGTCGAGTTAGGCTCGCAGGCCAAGAGATTTTCATCAAATTTAACATGTCTTCTAATAATAATTTAATTACAATGTGATTGAAGAAGTCTATAACCTTTGACATCTTTAGAATAACCAACAAATATACACTTCTCACTTTTAGGTTGCAATGCTTTCCTTTTCTCATCAGGAATGTGAGCCCATGCTATACTGCCAAATACACGAAAGTGACTTACATCTGGTTTAATTTGAGTCCAAGATTCTTCGGGTGTTATATTTTTAAGAGCCTTTGTGGGAGTATGATTTACTATGTAATTTTCACAGTTGATGGCTTCCGCCCAATACTTTAGAATTAATCCCTTAGATTGGATCATATAGTTAACCATTTCTTTTAATGTGTGGTTCTTTCTCTCAACAACACCATTTTTTTGTGGTGTATATGGAATAGTGTGTTTCATTTGGATTCCATTTGTAGTGCAGTAATTGTAAAATTATTGTTTACATATTCACCTCCATTATCTGTTCTTAACCTTTGAATTTGATGTCCAGATTGCTTTTCTAAAAGGGCCTTGTAGGCCAAAAACTTGTCAAAAACTTCCCTCTTAAGTTTTAAGAAGTAAACCCAAGTACGTCTGGAAAAGTCATCAATAAAAGTTAAGAAATACTTGCACCCATAAAAAGAAGGAGAAGAAAGTGGATCACATAAATCACTGTGAACAAGCTGCAAAGGACCCGAGGCATGCCAAGAGGCGCATTTTTCAAAACTATCCCAATGATGTTTATCGAGAACACAACCGGCACAAACACCATCTCTGCATGAAACAAGAGGAAGAACAATCACCATCTGTTGATTACATAGTTGTTGCAATGAGAAATAGTTTAGATGACCAAACCGCTGATGCCAAAGTTTGTTCAAGTCATCGCTATGAGCAATAAAAACTGATGAAAAAGATGATGACCCAAAGTTGTCAAACTTGTACAACCTAGTAATATCATAAACAATTCAAGCTGCAAGAACATGATTAGGATCTTTTAGATCCTTGATTACAACTTGGTGAGGTGAAAACTCTACAATTTTACCTTCACCTGAATGAGTGATTTGATATACTGATAGAAGGTTACAAGAAAGACTTGGAACACATAATACATCATTGCAATGGTCATTTTCTACTTGTACTGTTCTAGATCCTTCAACCCTAAGAGATCTATAATCACCAACAAATATTTTCTTGCTGTTACATTCATTTAGAGTAGAAAATATGTCTCTATCCTTAGCCATAGGATAAGATGCTCCAGAATCAATAAGGCATTTATCAAAAGTAGAAGTAGAAGGTGTATTGAAGGAGAAACCAAAAGCAGAAAGTGCATGTCCATGAGAAGAAGAAGAGGAAGAAGAAGGATAAATATTGATGTTGTGTTTCTTCATTGCTTCTTCTAAAGTTGTCATCTTCTTGAAACATTTGGACTCATCAAGACCATCTTTATCACAAAAGTTGCAATGTTTGTCAGTCTTCTTATTTTTATATTTTGCTCCTTTGTCTCCATTCAGAGCAACAAATGTCTGAGTGGGTTTGGGACCCTTATATTGCTTGTTTTTGTGGCGAGGATGTTTCTTCTTGGGATTATTGGGTTTATCTTTCTGCTGGGCAACTAAGGCTTTGTTGGAGGTACCTGCAGTGTTGATCACTCCAAGTTGTACAAGCTTATCTTCCTCTCTAATCAAAGCAGCACAAAAGGACTCAAGAGTGGGTTTTTCATAAGCATTCCCTAGAGCCTCTCTCATGGCATAAAAGGTAGATACAAACACAGAATATGCATTACCTAGCTTAGAAAGAATAATATATATGCATCGCTCTTCCTCCATTTTTATCTTACATTCTTCACATAAAATTCTGAGTGTTTTAAACCTAGATAGATAGTATCCAAGGCAAGAAAAATCACTTGGACTCAAGGTCATTACTTGATTTTCTAACTGTTGTGTTTGAATAATATTGAGTTTACCAAACACAGATTCAATCTTGTCGCAAGCTTCTTCGGGGTCATCAATTTATTGGAGGTGGTATCTTAAATCAGGAGAGATGAACATTCTGATTAGTCCACGTGATTCATCACTCTTATTAGCCCATTTGGATTTCTTATCATCATCAGTGGGTTCTTTTTCCTTTCCCAAGGTAATCCGGTACATGCCGTTACTTCTTAATAAATCTTTCATATGAGATTTCCATTGGAAGTAGTTGTTGTTGGTAAGCAAAACATTACTTGTAGAAGCCATATTAAATATGCAAATAATGTGGATTTAAAAACTGAAACTAATGATCTGGATGGAAAGATCTAGAAAATTTATGTGGTTTTAAAAAAAACAGCACTGAAAACGGACTTCCAATGTGAGGGTTATGCCCTTTTTAAAAAAGGCATAAACGATAACCAACTGACCACGTGATAGTGTAAGTTGTTTTATGAAGTGACCCACTTTTATAAAGAGAAGTGGGAATCACTTTTACAGTGAATTTACTTTATAATAGAAAAGTTGCATGCAAAATAAATAACTCTAAAATAAAATATTAAAGCTACTTATAGTGATTCACTTTTATACTTGAAGTGAAATACACTTTACAATTTTAGCATGAACGTTTTCAAAAAAAGTAACAAAAAAGAGACTTGAACTCAAGACCTCTTACTTAATAAGGCAAGTTTTAATCAAATGGTCTAGCAAAACATATTTTAATGTTCAGAATGAGGATTGGGGGTGTTGTTGTTGTGGAAGATAGCCTTGGAGAGCGTGCTAAAAAAAAAAAATTCACACAAGAAAAACATTTCGCTTCTCAATGACAACAAGTGTTAGATCTCAGTTAGCTTACCCAGAAGATGCACATTTTCCTATCTGTTTCTGATTTTTTGAGATCACACAGGGTGTGGGGAAAATAGCATACACAGATCTAAAATAGTAGCAACCCGAAAATAAAAAAATACAAACCAAAATAAAACTGTGCAGAAATTTAAAAAATGTGTATTCAGACTTTATACCTCCGAATCTAACTGTAATGGTCGTATCTTGGGAAAACAGAAACCTTTTCGAGTGAAACGAAAAGTGTTCTTGAATGAAACAAGTGCTCCAGACGCAATGGAACAGTCCTCTCAGCCCAAAAATGTAAGTAAATGATAGAAAATGGATATGAGGCAACTTGGCTTCACGATCTCGATCTACAATAGGAGCGGGTCTTCAAACAGGCTCTGATACCATGTTCGACAACACAGGTATTTCAAGAGAGGATGAACACCTTCAGTAACCACTCACATAACTAGATCAAATATCAACACACCGATGTTTTCACATGGTAAAACTCCTACGGGAAAACATCCACGGCCCCAACCAACACGGCCACTTGGAGCAGTTTATTAATGAAAAGAAAAAGATTACAGAGAGATTTTACAAGAGAGTTTCTCACAATAGATCATCAGAAAATGACCCTCCATGCTCTTTAAATAGAGATCATGGACCAATCGGTTGTTAAGCCACGGATCAATGGTCGTTAAGATCGAGGAGGGTATGAATCGTCGGATCACTCTATGTCGGGAACATATCGTGACTATCGGATTTACTAACTACAAATGCATACTAAATAAACACACTAGAAAACACACTTTTACTTAACGACACAATAGACCAAGTAGATCTTAACTAACTCCTAAGTGTGGTTATCTTTTTTCCTCATGGTTGGACTTTAAATTAGCAATAAGGAAGCAATTTTATCCATTGGGTTATTTACATAAAGCAATGATAGAATGGAAAACTTTATACAAAGTAAAGGTCAAACTGTACAAAGTTTCACAAAAGAATTTAGGAAGAAAGCTCTTGCATTAAACATTTTTTTAGATTCTTATGAAACTTTAATGAACTATATTGGTGCACTTCACAGTTATATTCCTCATAATTTACTATTGTTTAACCCCACCAATCTTGATGAAGTTTGTGTGCAAGCCACTCACCTTGAGAACATGGGAAAGTATGTTCAAGAAGATCCCACAAAGAAACCTTCCAATTTCCCACGTAATCAGTTTAAAGGAAAGGTTAAAAGGAAGGACAAAAAGGCTACCACTATAAATAGGGAGGAAGGAAATCCATCTTGCACTCATTGCAAGAAGGATGGTCACAGCGATGAACACTGTTGGAAATTACATCCAGAGAAAAGACCAAAACAGTTCGGTGGAAAGGGGAAGACAAAGATCGTTGTTATAGTGCAACAAGATCTTGATCTTGGTTCTGATTCAGGAGATTAGGAAAATATCACAGCGGTTGGAGTACAAGGTAAAGATTCACTTCATGCTAGTTCAAATTCCAATAATGAATCTCGTGATGATGAAAGAAAGATGAATGAATTATTTCATATAAGAGTTGTATCAAAGAACACTAAGATAAATACATTATTTGATCTGGGTTCCCAAGTAAACTTGATATCTGAAGCACTTTTCAAAAAGATGGGTCTTGAAACTAAACCACATCCAAAGCCTTATCCTCTTGGTTGGGTATGTGATAAAATAAACTTAATCTCACCAAGCGGTGTAGGGTTAGATTTGCTATTTCTTCAAAGTTGATTGATGAAGTGGATTTGGATGTTGTTTCACTTGATATATGTGGCATAGTGCTTGGGAATCCTTATCTTTATGATAGAAAATAAGTCTTCTTTCATCATGAGAAAAAATATCACCTTACTAAAGGGGGAGTGGAATATATTGTGAGAGCCCACAACATGAGGGTAAGCACAACACTTATTAGTGTAGGACAGATGAAAAGACTCATAAACACTAATAAGAGATATTTAGTCATGGTCGTAAGAGAAAAGGATGTCGAAACATCTGACGCCTTCAAAGGATGTGATCCTTCTCATAAGAAAGAATTAATTGATATTGCTTCTAAGTATGATGACATATTTCAGGAACCAGATGGATTACCTCCTAAGAGGGAAATCCAACATGAAATACCTCTTCAACAAGATTCTCCTCTTCCTAATGTGGGCATGTACATGATGTCAGTTGTAGAGATGACAAAAATCAGAAAGAAGGTACAAGGCTTATTGGATCAAGGGGTCATCAGGCCCAGTTCATCTCCTTGGGTTTCTTCGATCGTGATGGTGCCAAAGAAGGATGGCACATGGTGAATGTGTATCGATTATTGAGCCTTAAACAAAATCACGGCGAAAAATCGATACCCTCTTCCTCGTATAGATGATTTACTTGATCAATTAAAGAATGTTGTTTATTTCACTAAGTTGGATTTGCACAATGGATACCATCAGATCAAGGTTGCAGAACAGGATGTGTGGAAATTGCCTTTAAAACCAAACAATGATTGTTTGAGTGGTTAGTTATGTCGTTTGGGTTTTCTAATGCTATGGAAAACTTCATGCGTGTGATGAATGATGTATTCAGACCATTTCTAGATGATTTTGTAATTGTATATTTAGACGACATTCTTATATTTAGTAAGATATGGGATGAACATGTAAGGCATGTAAAGAAAGTATTGTATAATTTTCAAAGGGAAAATTTGTATGTAAAATTGTCCAAATGTGGATTTGGCAAGACTGCACTAGTGTACTTAAGTCATATTGTAGGAGGAGGAAAATTAAAAATTGATCCTTCCAAGATTGATGTAATTGTAAATTGGCCTGAGCTCACAACTGTAACCGAGACACGAAGATTCTTGGGTGCAGTTCAATATTGGAGGAGATTCATAGAAAATTTCTCTTTCATCGCAACTCCTTTGCATGCCTTAACTAGTGTGAAGAACACTTTTCAGTGGGGAGGAAAGAAACAAAAAGCCTTCAACACTTTGAAGGAAAATATCGGTACCACACTAGTATTATCACTGTCAAATATTCAACAACCTTTTGAGATAGAGATAGATGCCAACAGATACGCCATGGGTGCAGTATTTATGCAATATCGTAAGCCTATATGTTACCACTCTAAAACTTTTAACCAAGCTATTGTTAACTATCCTACATATGATAAAGAGTTGTATGCATTAGTTCAAAGTGTAAAGAAATGGAATCACTACTTGTTAGGTAAGGAAACAATAATACATACAGATGACCAGCCCTTACAGTATCTCCAAGCACAAACCAAGCTGCAACAATCTCATCATTACAGGTGGATGGGTTTTCTTCAACAGTTCCAATTGTTAATCAAATACAAAAAGGGTACAAGTAACAAGGTAGTTGATATGCTTTCTAGACCTCCTATTGTTGCTTCTATTATTTTGAAGAATGATTCTTTATCTCATGATAGTTATGTGGAGCAATATTTTGTTGATGAAGATTTTAAAGAAGTCTTTGAGAACAAAAGATCTTAAATACGTTGAGAAGGAAATCACATATATAGCACGCATGTACACGTGCACGTGCACACACGCGCGCGCGCGCACGCGATTTCCTTCTCGATGGAATTAAGATCCGTATCCATATCCTTTTTTTTTAATTTGGGTAGATGGAACAACTCCTTTTAACTTCTTTAAAGCAGTTGCAAACTAAAAACTAGTTGTTTCCTTCTCTCTTGAATATTGCAGAACAAAATATCAAGTTGTTAATATCTTTACCAAACCTTTAGTTGAAGCCAAATGTATCAATCTTTGCATGATGCTTGGGCTTCAGGAAGCTATAATTATGGGGGCGGGGTGTCCTAGTGATGAAATTTCACCTCGTGGAACTCCAGAGATATGTGTTGATGGGGGATGTTGGAACATCAAGCATTGATGGTTCATCACACATCTCTTAGGTTTAGTCAGTTGAGAGGTTGATCTACATATGGATATAGTTGGTTGGATGATAAACCAACACACTGCACCAGTCAGTTGAGTAGTTGACATGCCTATCAATCGAACATTCTACCAATAGTCAAAGATAGTTGAGCGGTGGATCAACCATCCCAAAAATTGACTACAATTTAGACACATAGGAAATCAAGTCGATCATCCTTTTCAAGCCAACTCAAAATAGCATATTTGGTGGATTCAACTCTGACAGTCAACAGTTACATGTGGACAAGATCTTCTAGATTCTATAGAAATTAGTTAGATCTTGAGTCTATAAAAGTAGAGCCCTTGGAACATTATCAAAATGTGAGATTGTGCAATAGGTCATGTGGATCAAGATGTGCAACATGCACTGTGATTCTTTGATCATAGTGTGCTCTACTTAAGTGTTGTAATCGTTCCTTTAGACACCACCCTTTTTCTTAGAATTTTTTTTTCCTCTTCGATTATATATAGTGTTGTGTTCTCTATTTCATGTCATATTCCATCCTATTCCCCAACAATTTTCATCCCATATGGGATTTGAACCTATTGAATTTGTAGGATTCACTTGTATTTGGCACCATTGGGAGGTCCTTGAGTGTACAATTTTTTGTTATCAATAAATTGCATGGTAATTCCACTTGATTGGAGAGAGACCACCCAATTCACATCTAAGATATTCATGTACTAAGAGGCCTCTCAGTGGAGTACACAATGTCTTATAAGTGTTTTGAGGCACTAGTAAGCATAGGTAGTTGAAGACTAAACCTACCTTATATTCCTAATATGGTATTAAGAGAGGAGGTTTTGGTGATATCATCTCCAAAATCAACCATGTATAAGTGAGACTAAGCCAATGATATAAGGGAGTACTCTAGCTATCATCGATATTTTTTAATCAATAAGAAGAACCATCTAGGTATATAAGCTTGTAGCCCTCTCATATCAGTAAAAAATAGAAACATAGGGTTGAGGATTCCCACCTTGTCTTGATGAACAAGGGGTTATCAACTAGATTAGAACGTTGCATAGGTAACAAAGAAGAATGGTTTTATATAAGTGTTAGTAGGGAAAATCCCTGTATTACTATAATGGGTCAGAATATAGGTAGAGCACTAACTTCCCTTAAAAGATAGTCCTAATTCTAAACTACCCCAAAATATTTGAACTCAATAGACAAGAGAAGGAAAAGTGGATGTACCTTAGGTCCTATCGTCTGATGTAAACTTCCTTCACCTTTCTAGTTTCTTGTATTTCTGGTCTCCTCCCAAAGATGACCTGCAAGCAACTTGAGAAACACAAAGCTACAAGATATATTATATATACTTATCAATATTAGTGTTAAGATATAAATCTAGATGCATAAATCAAATGAAAGCAAATAAACACAATGTTTGGGACATAAAAATAACTATTTTATTAAGATGTGAATATTACAATGATTACAACCTTCTTGATCAAAAAAACACTCCATGAATCAGGCCCGAGATCCTCTTACTGCTGCTCCAAGTGCATCATTCCCATGTCGCCTCTCAAAATCAATTGATATCTTTGGGAAAAGGGAAGAGATTGTATAAGGAGAAAAGGTTGAAGAGGGGATGTTGAGGCCAAATCTCAGAAAGGGCTGCAAAACTTGGGCTAGAAGGGGAAGGGATTTTGGAAAATTTTCTATGTTTTCTTCCTTGATGTTGAAATGAGACCCCAAGACCTCCTTTCATATGATAAAAATATAGTTAATCGGTTTGGGGATGGGCTACAAGGGGAAAAATGGTTGGGAAACCGACTATAGCCCGTAAAATCTACTGAATTCGTTACAAATTTTTATTTTTTGCAACTTTTAGAGATAAATGCGGGTTCTTTATCATGCAGATCATGTATGCACTTGGGTTGTCTAGTATGAAAATAGCATATGTACGCGGGCAGTAGTGCAGTAGGGCGTGTAAATGCTCCAAAAAAGGGTTTTTTAAGAGAGAGTCTCAACAATAGTTTGGAAAATTATGCAAGTAGAAGGGACAAATCCATGTATGCATAGATAGATCATTTTGGGGTTATAACAGATGCCCCCTAATGTGTGAGGTTAGAAGAGAAACTGATGGCCGAAACACATTAAAATAGATTTACAAGTGGGAATGCACGAAGTCGAGTGAGCTTAGGACCAGAGTTCAGGAGCATGTCATCTGCAATATAATAATAATCTCTCCAAGGCAAGCATACCCATGCTCGGTATGAAATAATCATGGATTCCAATAAGTACACTGCAGATCCATGTCATATAAATGTTTATATAAAGTGTAGCTGTGAGCAATACAAAACAGATCTACATCTCAAAATCACTCGATGATATTCAAGTACAATATAATATGCATCTTCAAGAAGTGTGGATGCCTGCAACTAGAGATGAGAACACCATAGCTCGAGCAACAACTTCAATATATTCAATAACTCACTACTCTAATGCCTTCGAAAAGCCATCGAAAAAAAACTAGAGGCTCTCAATGATCAAGCATATAACTTCATCAATTTTGAATCTGGACTTGACTGGACTCTTGGGATGGCCGACTCATGAAAGTCAAGAGACAAACTGTAGAAAGTCTGACTCAGGTTGAATAAAACTTCCCTTGGACAAAAGCACAAAAGATGATCAAACTCAGGAAACGTAATATTGACATAGGTCTATGATGCAGGAGGCACCATAGACTCTCCATATGTTTGGAAGAGTAACCAAATGGAGGAGGACACAACTCTATGTAGCGAGAACAACTTCCTAATGTCATACTAGATCCCAATTCTTTATGAAAAAATGGAAGGATGTGCTTCATCCAAGGGTGACTATCTTGCTGCTGAAAAAAGAGTGTATATTTCCCATCCCCTCTTTTTAGAATATTTGATTTTTTTGTCTTTTTCAAATTTTTAACGAGCTTGAAAAAGAATAAAAGAACGTTGCATCACAAAGGAAAAACGAGTGTCACGGGAAAGAAAACTAGTTTTAGACGCATGGAACATACTAATGCTTAGTGCAAGGAGACATGTGTAGGACAAGGACACTCGAAAAAATTCCTCCATGGGTCAAGGTGTCAAATTGTGGAGGAAAAAAATGTTGCAAGGCTTGCATTTAAGGAATGCTTTAAAGGTTCAGTTGAGAGCAACATGGAGTCGACATTAGGCTAAAGACACAAAGAAGAGACATGCAACACGATTAAGCATGACACAACAAGACTCCTTCCATGCAAAGTTTTGCGAGCCCAGAGAAGGTAAGCTTGGTGGTTTTTTCATGTTTAGAGAGTTTGAAAAAATGCTAAAATAATACTCCAAAGAGTTCATTTTTTCGCAATTAGTCTAGTCGATTCGAAAAAGGGTTAAACTTATACCGAAAATATGTCTCTTCAATACCATTTTAACGAGTGTGATTGAGACAAGATCACTTGGCTATATTTTCAATTTTAAGGAGTCTGAAAAGGGCTTAACTATGGACTCACATATTTTTTCTTGTTTTAGACTCCTTAGCCCGAAAATTTATAAAATATAACTTAGGAGAACTCTCCTGGCGAGACGAATCTCTCAAGGCGTACCTTTTTCTGAAATAATCTATTGGTTGGAAAAAGGGTTAAACTCATGCCAAGTATATGTTCTTTCTGGACCAATTGAATGAGTGTGAAAGGAACAAGGTCACTCATAAATGTTTTCATATTTAGGGAGTCTGAAAAGGGCCTAACTATGGAATCCAAGGGGGTTCCTTTTTCGTAAGTAATCTCCAATGCCCGAAAAAGAGATAAACCAAAACCAAGGAGAATGTTCCTTTTTTGAAGATTTAGTCCCTCATGCCTGAAAAAGGGTTAAACTTATGCCTGAGAATACTCTCCTAGCGAACCGAAGTTCCTAGGGTATACCTTTATTCGTAAAATTAGTCGTTCGGACCGAAAAAGGGGTAAACTATCGTCAGACAGATTTGCCTTCAAATTTAAGTTTGGCGAGCGTGAAGGGAAACAATATCGCTTGGAAATAGTTTCAATTTTTGAGAGTCTAGAAAGGGCTTAAAGAAGACTCCAAGGGGGCTTCTTTTCTCAAATAATCCAGACGAGATTGAAAAGAATAAATGTAGTCTCATTGGATGTTTCTTTCAAAATTTAAGTGATCTTGAAAGACAACAACCCATGCTCATTAGGGAGTCCCGCGGGTAAGTCCAAGAATGTTGATTAGAGAGAAAAATGAGGCTTCAATATGTAATTAAAGCATGATTAACAAAGACTCCGAAGCCTATGGAAAAACTCACAGCATGGATGTCAAAATGCAGCAAAGGATCTACCTAGGGCATCCATGTAGAGGTATGCTCTACCACCTAATTACGACACTTCTAAAGCAACTGGGAAGGTTTTGTGTCACACTTTGGTGGGATCGATCCTAAGGCCAAATGAACCAAGAAACAGATAATGAAAAAATGCAAGTAGGGAAAAACCTAACCTATATGCCAGTTTCGAGGTCAATACTTATCAGAATGGATCAATATGATGAGCAAATGTCAAAGAAAAATGTCTCCAAGATCCTGCATATAAGGCCAACAACACTCATCCATAAGTTAATAGATCCAATATAGATAGAAACTTTGGAAAATAAGAGGTGCTACTGAATACAAAACTTGAAAACAACAAACCTAGACTGTACAATATGGTACAAGACACCACATAGCCTTACGGCTCATGCATAGTATTGGTTCAGGTAGAGCCCGTTGTTGGTCTCTGACCAAGAGTCTCTTCGATAGTCAACTTAGAAAGTCTCCCAAAAGGGAAGAAAACACAAACCACGGTGTAAGTCTTCCCATGGTATAGAAACCATAGTCATGGATTCAAGGATAGCCTCATCCGAAGTTAATTCAAATACAAGAAATCACATGAACGAGGAGGGTCGACAATCCCGAAGGGCGAAGAAAACTAACCATATTCCATATGACAATGAAGCTTCTGGATAGGACTGGAAGATTCTATCAGAGAAGAATCACAATCACAAGGGCTTGAGGATATACAAATAACAAGATCAGACTCAAAAGGAAACTCAAGATCACTTAGACCAAGAGGGGGAAGCAAGGGATCCCATGCCCCATTGGATAAACCAATGGATCAATTGTTGAGACCAAGTCTTGAGAAGGAAAAAATTAGTGAACAATTTCTTTCTCAGGAGCAATTGAACATCGAGGATAAGACGCCACATAATTTATATGTGGCAGGGTAGAGTCTACACGAACACTAGAAACATATAAAGGGGCAGCTTGAACTAACATCAAATTAGGATGGTTATTATCATATGCCAACTATTCGATAGTGACCATGCTTCCATTGTGAGGGTTTCTTTGTTTATGGTGTCTGCCCAAATGTTTATGTTACAGAGAAAAAAGGAAAAAAACCTTCCCACATTCCAAAAATGGTCCTTAAAGCACAATATGGGCCTGCAACTGTGTTAATTTGGTAGCAAGATTTCGTGTGTAAGTTTCAAGGTTAATAAGTTAGCATCCTCCCTTACTCCAGAACTATGATTACTTGATGGCCTTGCCTGTTTTAAAGTGGATTCCTTGGGTTTTGTGGTTACTTTACTTGTAGGTTGATGATGCATGTGTACTATGCATAGTGTGGGTGGCCATCCCATTGATGTTGGCAATGTTAACACAACAATAATCGTTCCTCTCTAAGTAACTTGTTTCTTTCTCTGCTCTGCTCTTCTCTAAGTGATTTATTTGTTGGAAAAAGTGGCTTGAGGTATTGGGCTACAAGAATACGTCGAGCTTCTCTAGGAAGAGTCATGAGGTGCTCTATGAGGTGATTTATTTATGTGCTTATTTATAATATTTTTTCATTATAGAACCAATTATATTTAGGATAAGAGGTTGTTACAACATATGATCCTTATTTTAAGCCATGTGTTGATTTTTTCTTTCATGGAAGTGTTACTCTTCTAACGCTCACAATTTTCAATCTTTTGCAACTAACCAAGCCTTTGTGAGGTGTGAGGTCGTGTTAATTTGACAAGCATTATTTCTATTATAATATGGTTTGTTGAAACATAGTTGTTGTTATTGGTAAAGTGGAAACAATTGTTTTTCAATTTGCAAGTGCTTTAAAGAAGTTAAAAGGAGTTGTGTCATCTTGGGCCCAAATCAAAAAAGAGAGTATGGCTAAGGAGAAAGAAAAACATGGAAAACACATAAAAACAAGATGAGACCTTGGGTGATTCATATGAACTTGCTCTAATTTTGATGGTGTCTTTTATGAATAAAAAATTCATTTTTTTTTAAATGTACAATGTTGCCACAATGATTGTGCACAGATTACATAACTTCTATGCAATATCCATAGATACATAACTAAGCCTTTGAGAGAAGAAACAACAAATATATATATGACAGATAAAGCTTCTTGGCACACAAACTATCCACAAACTGACAATGTGTGTACAGAACAAGAGGAAATGTTTATTTTTTATTTATTTTTTAAATACCAATAGGTTGTCGGTCTTTCGACATCCCTCTCATCGTTGATATAGCGTGAACGTCGGAGATATAGACCCCTCGTCAGTCTTCCGACGTTCCTCTTCCGACGTCATGTGAAGTGTCCCTCCCATCGTTGATATAGCGTAAATGTCGGAGATACATGGCACATCATCGGTCTTGCGATGTCCCTTATTGCAATGACATTTCTCTACTGACATATCGTGCAACGTCCCTCCTATCGTTGATATAGCGTAAACATTGGAGATATAGGCCGCTCGTTGGTCTTGTGACGTCCACTGTGGGTCTGTGATGGCGCATGTCCAACTCAGTGGACGTCTATCTTTCGACGACATAAACGTCAAAGATATGGGCCCCTCGTCATTCTTACAATGTCCCTTGTGGCGTCGCAAGTGAGACGTTCTAGCATCGTGGTCGTGACATCCATAATGGGCTTGGATAGTGAAAGTAGAGATGGCACGTGTCCACTAGAAACATCGCACTATAGACGATATATGGGTCATTGATATACCGACATCATGTGAAACGAAGTTTGAGGGGATCTAATGTTTGTTTTTCTCCCAACAATATAAAGTGGCAATTGCTACGAACACACCGTCAGAAAATGACCCAAATGTACTAGTGACTTAGTAAGCAAGTGAAAAGAAACTCGAGTCTCGGTGCTTTTAAAATGTTTCACTGATTCCTCCCAAACCCAAGCATAATCAATGAGAAAGGTTCCATACGGATTGGAACCAGTCAAAGGAGTACACATCATAGTAAATGTAATCGCGGGTGATTGGCGGTTATAAGCGTTAAAGGGCGAGAGAATTTGAAAAACCGGAGCAGCTGAATAGTCATTGTTGTCGGTAGTTGATGGAGATAAGAGGTGAGGATAAAGGTGAGATACAACCTCTGACGAAGATAAAATTTGATTAGTTTCTTAAGTTTAATTAAAGAGATTAAGCTTGACCAAAAACTCCTTTTAATGTTCATTTATCTAACTGTTGGACGCTAATTCTTTCTTCATTTATGCCGACGAGACGTTGAGATAGCCATAGGGGGCCATTTTTCCAAGCCTAATATCAACGATGGTGGATTAATCGGAGACAACCCAATTCATGTAGTCTGTAGGATGAGTAATGCGTAATCATTAGACAATAGAAGAAATGTCGTTGTTGATGGGTAGTGTAGGTAAGAGAGAGTGCGCAAGGAAAATTCCAACAACGAAAAGATATTGTTAGAGGAGCTTGGGTTAAGGTTCCTAAGAAAAGGTGGGTAGGTTTGGGGGTTTCAATATGGATAAGGATGAAAAAAAAATGGTAGGGGAAGAAGGTGAGGGGATCAATGCAACTTATTGGCTCAAATAGGGGATTTGTGAGGAGAAAAATCAATTGCGTTGATGGTGTTAAGTTGTCAGTTCGGACATCATGACTTTGTAGTGAATTAAGTTCTTAGACCCCCCTATTCTATGAACCCTTCTCAAGATCTACTTCTGGTTACACTTCTTAAGGTCCACTTCAACGTATATCTTGACACAGGTGAAGATATCGACCTTTGGTTTAGATTTTTCTATGTATTTTCCCAACTTATTTATAATAGATTCTAGTGATTGGTCATTGTAGCAATGGCGGAAAGGTGAGGGAGATGCACCTAGACTAGGACAAAGGTTGGGACATCTACTCCTAGGATGAAATATAGGGTCCATCTATTCAAGAACATTCCCTTGGGCCCCTTCATCCATGTTTTCTAGAGCCATTGTTCCATTTCTTGTGGTGAGTACCAAATTTCCATGACTTTCCTATGAGAGCCCTTTATGAGAGTGTTAGGGATTTATTTCTTGGAACAAGGGGTGACAAATTTACTATGGGTATTTGATCTAGTTTCCCAATGAAGCATGATGAAGGTGGATTGTTTGGAGCAATTTTATTGTTTGTTGTTTTGACAAAGGTCAAATTCCAAAGGTGTCATAAAAGAAGGACAGAGTGGGGGAGGGAGAGCTAGGACTGCTCCCTCTTCCTACCAATGTAGTCATGCAAATGTATGAAACCCTAGGGGGTTAGATCCTTTTGGGGGAAATCATGCTTATTTCTCCTAGCATCATTTATGTTTTTTTCCTTTTGGGGGCAATCATGCTCATTGCTCCTAGCATCATTTTTTTTTTTTTTTGTATGGTAGATTAAATGCTTAAATGGAGAGAAAATAACATACATTTTAAGAAAGGGATTTTTTTAGTATGGTAGTAGCAAGACATGTCGTGAGAACAATACATGTCATAGTTGGGTAAAAGCACAATTAGTGGTCACACTACAACACAAGTCATGCTCATACATGTTGTGAAGAAGAGGGTTGTTGTGAGGAATAAAGATTTACCGAGGAGTGACAATGGCTTGTAGGTTGAGCTTCATTATATATATTTGGTGAATTCTCGATCAAGCACAGATTCTCCAACAAGAATATAAATATGCTCAATTGAGAATATGTAAATCCTTGATCAAGGTTTTGTTTAAAATTGCTTTTAATAGAATCATTAAAATCTTACTTAAGAATTTTAAAATACTTATAAAAAAAAATGATTTTTTTTTGTTGAATCCTTATTAGTTCTCAGCTTATTTTTTTCCTTTTATCCAACATTTTCTTAACAAGAAAATTAGGTTGGAAAATTTATTTTTTCAAGAAGAATTGATTAACATAAAACATTTTTAATCAAATAGGTTGACAAATTTATTTGTTGAAAAAAAATACGTTACCATAAAACATTTTTAATCAAATAATTTATAAATTTAAAAAGTACCCTTATACCATAAAACATTTTTAATCAAATAATTTATAAATTTAAAAAAGTATCTATCCATTTTTGCTAATATGACAATAAAATGCATTTAGTATTATTATTTGAATTCCTACCCTCTTCATATCAATAAAAACTTTCACTAAAAATTAAAAAGATTTTTAATCAAATAATTTATAAAATTAAAAAGTAAAATGCATTTAGTATTATTATTTGAGTCCCTACCCTATTCATATCAATAAAAACTTTCACTAAAAATTAAAAAAAAAATTAATCAAATAATTTATAAATTTAAAAACAAGTACCCATGTTTTTTTGCGAATATGACAATATAATGCATTTAGTATTATTATTTGAGGCCCTACCCTCTTCACATCAATAAAAACTTTCACTAAAAATTAAAAAAAAAAATTAATCAAATAATTTATAAATTTAAAAACAAATACCCATGTTTTTTTTGTGAATATGACAATATAATGCATTTAGTATTATTATTTGAGGCCCTACCCTCTTCACATCAATAAAAACTTTCACTAAAAATTAAAAAGAGAAAACTAGCCTAAGAGTGTCTCTTTGTCAATATGTCAAATTAGTTGAACCAAAATTTAGCTTCATCCAATAAAACATCATAATCAATTTAGATTCATATAAAAACTAAAAAAAATAATATTAAACCATGATTCAAAGCTTACAAGGATCAATGAGAGTGTGAGCATCCAAAAACAAGTGAATGTGATTATAAATTGCTTTATCAATGATACAACCTTTTCCGCTTATTAAAAAATCCAACTAGCCCCATAAATTACAAGGTCAGGTCAACTATATTGTTAGAATCATATACATAAATTGGATTCAACAATAAAGTTGACCTATATATAGTA
>JZKD02S0005571.1:454554-486658 GCA_000966675.3 Picea glauca
AACCCTCATAAAGATGTAGCTCCCAAGATGAATTATCGAGTTCTCAAAGTCCACCTCCTTGAACTCCCAAATTACAAATCTATCAAATTAGTAGACAACCATCAATGTTGAGCTACATCCACATTTCTCCATCAAGTTGTATCATGAACCTCGTAAGGGTATAATTCCAAAGATTCACAAACTCCCAAACTATCTGGGCAACCATCCATGCTAAGTTGTATCTACACTAGTTCCATTTCTATCTTCAAAGTGCATGCTACTTAAAATGCATAGAATTCAATTCCTTTAGTAAAATCATGACCATTGTAAGCATCTAGTGGATCTTTAGTAATGGATACATTTGCTACATGTGGTTTGTCTTCGATCTTTCCCTGGAGAACATCATTGGCTCAAATTTTATAGTTCCAAGTTGTGTGACCCATTTTCTTGCAACAACAACATTCCATCTCCCCCTTGTCTTTAGTTGATATGCTAAAATTGTTTCTTGAGTACAATGTCATCTCGTGTTGAGCAACCAATTCTTCCATATAAACAAATTTGGGCATCAATATAGGCCAGAACAAATTGAATTTGCCCCAAAATACTCTAAATTGATCTTGGCTTTAAATGACCCAAAACTCTTTGGGCCCGTTGATGTTTCACATTGGTGATCCCTCTATCTATCTTTGTCGGCAGTAGTCCCTAGGTCTTCATGCTTGCATAGACCTATGGAACTCAAAACGTGGAAGTCACAAGTGTGGAAACCTTGTCTTTCAAAGGCCCAAGACTCTTGATATGGCTATCTATAGCTCTCAAACTATTAAAGTTGTGAGACTGGAAACCTTGTCTTTCAAAGGCCTAAGACTTTCGACATGGCTTCAAATTCCTAGACTCTTCCCCGCTCTAATACTATATTACAAAATGAGCTAGATCATTAAATGAGGAAAGCCTAGACAGGGTTCAGTGACATAACTAAGCTCAAAGAAAGATGCTCGCAATAACACCATACGATATTATCAATGAATAACTACTGCATTTATTACAATGGAGTTTACCTCCTTGTATATCATTGTTCACTAAGAAAATCATTTCCACTTATGAATGCGAGATAGATCGCTTTACACAAAAAGTGAACATTAACATATCCTAAAGGGCGTAGTCTAAACGTTCTACATTTTTTTATCATTTTCGGTAATCATCACCATAATCCAACAATACAAATGTTGGTGAAATCACACTTTTTTGTTGGTTAAATTACATTTTGAATGCATAAATGGATTCATCACCATGAAAAACCCATAGAGCACTTGGATTATGCAGATTTAACAACTTAAATCTACAATTCCAACCATTTGTGACCGGATTTCAAGCAAAATTGGCGAGAAAATATGAATGGAAATGGTAAAAAATGTAAAATGTTTTGACTATGTCTATGCTAAAGTCATAAAGTGACTTTATTACATAGTAAGCCTTATATCGTAACACATGTTACTTTATGCATTAAAAAAAAAGTTGAATCCCTCATTTCCCTAAGTTTCCCCCATTTGTTGGACCAAGGCATGTCTTTGATTTAGGATCTCAATGTGAGATGACACTGACTTTTATTGTTTCTAGTCACTATAGTAGCATATACTCTCTCATCCTGTCAAATTCTAGGTATGATTTTTGTGTCAACCAAATTATTTATAATTTTAGACAATGAATACATTTGTTTTATAAATGTTGAAATGACACATGAAAATATCATGGAGATGGACCCGAACCCACCACCATTGGTTGCAAAAACTCCTAGTGTTAATTGAGATGTAAACACCAAGTTTGATTATAGCATTGATGCACTTAGAAACTTGATTCATGATTGTAGGAGGACTAGAGAGCCAACATGCCTTTCCTTGGTTACATCTATTAAGACAATTGTTTCTTTAATTAACTATACCCATGGCCAATTAGTTGATATCATTGAATATAAGACCCATAAATGAACAATATTCTACTAGTATTAGTAAGGAGGATGTGAGAGTTTTATCTATTAAAAAAAATTGTATCTTACAACTTCGTATTGACCCTCGAACTAATGAAAAACCTCTTAAGACCAAGCAACGAATTTGCATGAAATGATGCATATTTCAACAGTTCATGGTTTTTGAAAAACCTCCCTACAACAAGTTTGTTTTAGGTCTCCATGTAAAAAAAATTGACATTATGGAATTCAAAGGGATTGGTGGTGGGTTTACATAGGGTTGACAAAATTTCCATGCATGATTGAAATGAAAGATCACACCATCCTAAGAGTTGGCCTACCTCCCCCCTCTCCCCTCCCAATATTTTATTATAAACCATGTTTGTGAGACCTACACTGCCATTTCCACTCTTACATGTAGTATACTCTAACATAATGCATTCATTGCAACAACCCATGATGAGTGATATTCCAACAGTGTGCAACTTAACAATGGAGATCCTAGGGTAGGGTATTTAAGACATGTAGTTAATTCTAGTTAAGAAACAACTTCAAGCTAGGCTAGGTATGTGCTTTTCATTCATGCTTGAATTGTGGAAAACCTTGTTATAGGATTATGGGGGTTCATTTCTAGGAGAATTTCATGGATAAGGTAACTACAAAATGATTTTTATAATTTCATTCATTTACATATATAATTAAAATTTACAAAAATTCTATAAAGTTAAAATAATCATTTTTTTTTAATTAATTGATTATTTGGAATGTCTAGTTGTTGTGATTTGATATTCCTGCATTGTAGTGGTATGATCCATTCTCTCCCATCATCAATGTAGTAGTAACATCAATTTTTTCGCTCAACATACCTCACATGCATGTATTATGGCAAGTTAACTTGGTTTACTGATGCAGGAGCATCGCCAACAATGCACAAGCGTGGAAGACAGCTGGGTGCACTAGCGCACATTTTGAAACATTTTGAATTTCAAAAAGATCAATGTAATAAATGTAAAACTTGACAAATCTTTTAAGTATGAACATCTATAATGACAGGAAGTTGAGCCATCACGCAGGATTGATGGGGGAATGTATTATGTTTTAATGGTCGGATCACAGTACAAATTTGAAGATTGTGCTCTTATCTATCTGACTCAGTATTTATTGTAATAAGTGTGAAGAAGTTGATAGAATTCAATTTCCATTAAGATAGCGTAGAATAGTTGGAGGGAAAGGCTCGAGGAGCACCTCTTTGTATAAAACTTTGTAATATTGCCTAGTAGTTGTTGTTGTTGAGGTTGCTGAGAAAGTAGAGATTGATAGTTGTAAGGAGAAAGTAGTGAAGAACAGTGTATGCATACAAGTTTTAGTTGGATGAATATAACAAAGATGTTGTCCCAAATGTGTATTTATTTTGTGTTTATCTAAGAGAATGGTAGAGTCCTGTTATGTTTCAATTCTCTGATATTTTTGTTCTTGAATCTATGACTACATTTGCTTTGTTGAATGTATGAGTCATTGTGAGGAGTAGATATGTTTCAATTGTTTCTCTTCATAGAGCGAGTGCAAAGTGTGAAAAGTGTCCGAAAGGAGAGCGTGACCGAGTCTGTTTCAACTCAAAATCTCAAAAGAGATAGCGAAACTTATGTGTATGCTAGGAGTGCATAGTGTCTGCAAGGAGTGTTTGACAAAGTTTCTGACCAAAAATCTCAAGAGGGATAGCATGATTCAAACATAAGAGGTAGAAGCGGTTGGAGAACAGTCACATGAAGTGTGAAGTCATTCACAAGCTGAAGTGTGGAGAAAATTCTGTTGCAAGGTGTACACAGGACAAAAATTCGACTAAGGGTCGAAGGGATTGTTCAAAAGAACAAAGGAAGGACCAGATAAGTTAAGCTCGGAAGGGAGAGCGATAGAAATATTCAAGGAAGGGAATCCTTGAAATCCTCCTCAAACCCAGTGGACAAGATTCGTTCAAGAGGAGGTGAACGATGCCGGACCGTTAGATCTGGGGAAGTCAGGAAGGGGATAACTGTGAAGCATTTTGGCACTTCAAATTTTCGACAAGTTTGAAGACTTGATGAAGATAGATCGTGAAATCATAAGTCACGACTATATCTCGACCGCCGATCGCAAGGGAGTACGTGGCGACGGATTTAGAAGTCAGGAAGCAAGAGTTTGGAGGTTGTGAATGAGATATTTAAACTTCGTGATGTCGCGAAGTCTGAACCATTGTAGGGCCAGAAAATTAGAGGAGACGCATGGCATGAGTTCGGGGACTCAGAGTTGACCACTTCGAGAAAGGAGTAAGGAAGGGATTCAAGATATCCTCGAAGTCTGAACCATGAAGGAGGTAGTCCATGGTCATAGCCATGGTCACTTGCAGAAGAGACCTATGTGTGTGGGTTAAGTGCTTCGGGTGCCGGTGGGGACCCAAGGAGTCTCTCCGACTCAATATATTAAGGATCCAAAACTGATAGGTTATGTCAGAGTGGTATCAGAGCTCATTACATAATTGTCTTTTGTAGAGAAAAGGAGAGGTATTAGAAGCGTCAGCGCAATGCCACCTAAGAGACGTGTTGATGCACTTGTATCCATTAGAGCTATGGAGAGGGAGATGAGAGAGCTACGTGCGAGGTTAGATGCCATGGAGACAAAACAAATAAGAGCACCAGATGCTGGAGATGTCAGTGAGGAAGAAAATGAAGAAGTAGAAGTTGAGGAAGATGTAGTTGATGATGCTGCGGAAGAATGCTTGTTAAGAGTGTTTGTTAAATTAGGTGCCAGAGAAACGATTGACATCCCTATGTATGAAGGGAACTTAGACACCGAAGAACTGCTTGACTAGATACAAGCAATGGACAAATATTTCGAATACGAGGATGTCGAAGAGGAGAAAAAGGTAAGACATGTTGTCACTAGGTTGAAAGGACATGCAACACTATAGTGGGATGAACTACAGGCCGATAGGAGAAGAAAAGGCAAGAAAAAGATAAAAAGTTGGGATCGAATGGTAGCCAAGTTGAAGGCGAAATTCATGCCCAAGGATTACCAGATAAGTCTGTTCAGGAGAATGTAGAATCAGAGACAGAGAGGATTGACTGTGAAGGAATACACCGAGGAGTTATACAAATTGAACATCAGGGTTGGACAAAGGGAGAGAGATGAAGAGAAGGTTTCCAGATACATTAACGACTTGAGGTATGAAATCCATGATTAAATCAGCATGGCAATAGTTAGAATAGTTGAAGACACGTATCAAATGGCGTTGAAAGCAGAAGAGAAGTTGGATAGGAAGCTGAGTTAACAGAACAGAGGTTGGAAATAAAACAGAGGCAAAGGAGTTTCCTAGGAGAAAGCACAGAAGCCCAAGGATGAGGCAGAGAAACCACATAGTCACTTTGAGAGAGGAGGAAGTTCCCGAGGAGGGAAAAGTGGCGATGGAAGTTCTTTTCCCAGAAGAAGAGGAAGAGGCAGAGGAGGAGAAGTGAGATGTTACGCCTGTGGTAAGACATGACATAAGTCTTGGGATTGCCTCGAGAGGAAAAAAGGAGGAGAAACACACATATCAAAGGTGAAAAAGAGAGATACTAAGGTAGAAGGTGCAGAGGATGGGAGATCATTGATGATGAAGAAAGTTCTTTTAAAACAAGAGCTAGAGGGTGAGAAATCAGTGCAAAGGAACAATTTTTTCAGAATAGCTTGCAAAACGAAGGACAAGGTTTAAGGTGATCATTGACAGTGGGAGCACTGAAAACTTAGTATCCAAAGAGATGGTGGAAAATATGGAGCTGGAAACAACTGCACACCCGATACCATATAAAGTCTCATGGTTGCAAAAGGTTCATCAAGTAACAGTCACTCGACAATGCCTGGTTGAATTTAAAATAGGAGGATATAGGGATGAGATTTTATGTGGTGTGATTCCTATGGATGTTTGTCATGTATTGTTGGGAATACCCTGGTATTATGACATGAATTTTATTCATGATGGGAGGAGAAACACTTACACCTTAGAGAAGAATGGTAGAACACATATGTTGCTTCCAATTGAAGAAAAGAAGGTGAAGGACGAAGCTAAAGTGAGCATACTTCTCATGAGCGGGAAGGAGCTACTAAATGAAGTAAAGAAGGAACATGAAATGCAGTTTGTTGTAGTGAGGAATTCAAGGGTTATCCTTACCAGTGCTTCAATGGAATATTTTCCTAAAGAAGTATAGTAACTGCTCGAGAATTTTGTTGATATCGTAGTGGATGAATTGCCAAATTCATTACCACCTATCAGGAGCATCAGTCATCACATCGAATTGATACCAGGATCTAGCCTACCAAATAAATCAGCGTACATATTGACGCCTCAAGATAACGAGGAGGTGAAAAGATAGATTCAAGATCTGTTAAACAAAGGGTTGGTCAGAGAAAGCCTGAGTCCATGTGTAGTGTCGACTGTACTAAGTACAAAGAAGGATGGAGGGTGGAGAATGTGTACGGATTCGAGGGCCATAAACAAAATCACCCTCAGATACAAATTTCCATTGCCAAGGATGGACGACATGATGGATTGCTTGAGTGGAGCCAACTATTTTTCAAAGATATATTTGAAAATTGGATATCACTAGATCAGGATGAGAGAAGGTGATGAGTGGAAAACAACATTCAAGACAAATGAGGGGTTATATGAATAGCTCGTTATGCTGTTTGGCTTAACAAACACCCCGATCACCTTTATGAGGCTGATGAATGAAGTGTTAAAGGACTTCATTGTTAAGTTCGTGATTGTGTATCTAGATGATATACTAGTGTTTAGTAAGACTAAGGATGAACACTTGAGACATTTGACACTGGTGTTGAGGAGATTACAACAAGAGAAGTTGTTGATTAATCTGAAGAAGTCCTCTTTCATGAAGACATAGCTCATATATTTGGGTTTTGTTATTTATAGAAATGATTTGAAGATGGATCCTGAGAAGGTGAGAGCAATTAGAGAATGGTCATCACCAAAGAATATCTTTGAGGTAAGGAGCTTCCATGGACTGGCAAGTTTTTACCGAAATTTCATCATAAATCTTAGTGGGATTAGTGCACAAATGATGGATACAATGAAGAAAAGACACAATTCTTTCAAATGGACAGAGGAGGTTGAGAGGAGCTTCAATATATTGAAGGAGAAGATAACTGAACAACCGATTATGGTTTTGCTGGATTTCGGGAAGATATTCCAGGTAAGATGTGATGTGAGTGGAGTTGCAATCAGAGCGGTCTTAAGTCAAGACAATAGACATGTTGCGTATTTCAGTGAGAAACTGAATGAAGCTAAGCAGAAGTACTCCACATATGAAAAATAATTCTATGCCATAATTCAAGCATTAAAGAAGTGGAGGCATTATCTTGTACTGAAAGAGTTTGTTTTGTTAGCGACAATCACGCTTTACAATTCATAACCAGACAAGAGAAATTAAACCAAAAACACGCTAAGTGGATAGAGTTTATGCAAAATTTCACTTTTTTCATTAAACATATTTCTGGAAATGCAAACAAGGTTGTTGATGCATTGAGCAGGAGGATTTTTCTTCTGTGGGAATTTCAAGTCAAGACCTTGGGGTTTGACCACCTTAAGGAAATGTACCACAATGATCTAGATTTTGGAGAAGCATATCAAGCATGTTTGAATCCTGTGCTCAGAGACAAAATCTAGTGGGTCGAATATCTGATTCAGGATGGGTTGTTGTTCAAAGGATTCCAGTTATGCATACTGAGATACTCGATGAGGGAGAATTTTCTGAAGGAAAAATCATAGCGGAGGTCTAGCTGGACACTTCAGCCATGAAAAAACGTTTTCTCAATTGAATGGCTCATATTATTGACTAGGAATGAGAGTAGAGGTGAAAAGATTTGTGGAAAATTGCAAGGTTTGTCAATATGCCAAGGGAAAGAAGAAAAACACTGGATTGTATCAGCCATTGCCTATTCCAAAGAGGCCTTGGGATGCAATAAGCATGGATTTTGTATTAGGGTTACCAAGGACACAAAGAGGAAGTGATTCCATATTTGTGGTGGTAGACAGGTTTTCGAAGATGGTACACTTTATCTCGTGTCAAAATACCAGTGTTGTGACACATGTTGCGAATTTTTTTTCAAAGAAATTGTGGGACTCAGTGGATTGCCCAGGAATATAGTTTCAGACAAGGATAACAAGTTTGTTGGTCATTTATGGAGAATGTTATGGAGAAATATGGGGAAAAATATATCTTTTAGTTCTACATATCATCCACAAATGGACGAACAAACTGAAGTGGTGAATATAAGCTTAGGAGATTTGCTGAGAAGTTTGGTCACTGAACACCATAGTTAGTGGGATCATATTTTAGCACAAATCGAGTCTGTATATAATGAATCAATGAATAGAAGCACTGGGAAGAGTCCATTTCAAATCGTAGATGGAATGGATCCCAGAGGAGTGTCCAAATTAAGGGATTTGAAGCAGGATGAATTTAGAAGCATGGGGGCAGAAGATTTCGCTGCAGAAATGTAGGAACTTCACCATCAGATCAAGGAGGAGTTGAAGAAAAGCAACAGTGAATACAAGCGTAGAGAAAATCAACACGGGAGGAAGCTTGAAGTATTTCATCACTTCGAAGTTTCGAAAAGTTTGAAGACTTGACAAAGACAGATCAAGAAATCAGAAGTCGTGACTAGATCTCGACCGTCGATCGCAAGGGAGTATGTGGCGACGGATTTAGAGGTCGGGAAGTGGGAGTTTGGAGGTTGTGAACGAGGGATTTAAACTTCATGAGGTCGCGAAGTCCAAACCATTGTAGGGATAGTGAATCGGAGGAGATGTGTGGCGTGAGTTCGGGGACTCGGAGCTGAGCGCTTCAGGAAAGGAGTAAGGAATGGATTCGGGATATCCCCGAAGTTCGAACCACGAAGGAGGTAGTCCATGGTCATAGTCGTGGTCACTTGCGGAAGAGACTTGTGTGTGTGGGTTAAGTGCTTCGGGTGCCAGTGGGTACCCAAGGAGTTGCTCCGACTCAATATCTTAATGATCCAAAACTGGGAGGTTACGTCATTTACTAGAGGTATTGTAGTCTTTCAATTGTGATTTGTGTTGTTTTATATTAATCTAATTAGTTCAATACATGTGTTTATAATCATTGATATACCATCTCCATTAGGGGTTGAGTGACTGGATATTACCTCTATCAGAGAATGTAGCCCTATGCATTGTAGTTTCTATCAACTTTCCTTTAGGGATTGTACCAACTCAATTCTAAAAACTATATTCTTAATATTTCTTTTCATTGTTTTGTATTAATATAAACCATGAGATGTCACATGTATGAAATCCCTAGCATGAATATTCCATGCAAAATTTCCACCCTAGGTTTAAATGCTAATGTTCACTTCACCCTATAGCACCTCTATTTCTTCGAGCATGTCACATTGGAATCAAGTATTACATCAAACCTACATTTTCACTATGATGTTATGCATTCTAATGATCTTTTAGATCTCAGAGGTTCATTTGTACTTGTCATTTTTTTAGTTTTTAACTTACAATTATTTTCAAACAGTGAATTCTCATTTTGATTTTATCTTGCCATAGTTTTTGTAGTACATGATAGATTTCTCAGCTAATACTAGACCCTTGTCTTTCTAGTTCCTCCTTGCACAACCCACAATCAAGGAATACATGCCAAGTTAATTGTGTTGAATTACAATATGTTGTTATTGATTTTGTTTCTTGTTTTCATTGTTTGGTAGCATTACAATTGGGTGGGATCTTGTTGTTTATAGTACATGACACATCTGGTTCATGTCCATTTTACACAACCAATTCAAATGCCTCCAATCCCTCCATCTATCAACATATTTGTTTCTCCAAACATGACCCACACTTAGGTACCAAGTTAAATTAGTTTAATCACAATATGGTAATTTGGTAAACATGTCCATGATTTCCAAATAAGCTAACTTGTTTGGAACCTTCTGTTTCCAATGATTAATGGTCCTTTTTCTTTAGATCCCTTGCATGAAGATGATGAGTGTAAAAGTGATAATGGGATTATGATGAATGCATTCATGCAAGGATATGCATTCATTCTTAAAATTGTGTGCATATTACTTTTACTTTAGCCTTGGCCCCATCCAGACCACCATGTAGACTTGCCAATTAGGATGTCATGTTAGATTTAAAGGAGTGAATCAAAATTAAGGAATGCACACATGTTAATAATGCATGCACATTTCTCTATTTATGAACAAAAAAAAAGAGATACAATGATTTATTATTTCTAAACCATGGTTCATCATTTTGAAGAGAAGGAGGTGGGCTCTAGAGTAGTGGAGTAGTGCATGTGAGCATGATGAGGACGAGGGAGGTTTCCATCACCACCATTCATTTTTTTTAGTAGTAGTAGAGTTTCTTCTCCATCATTTCATCGAATTTGAGGTAGGTTTATTTATCCAATTCTTATGTTTAGATTGCTTAAATTCTACAAATTAAGAAAGGAAGTAAAAAATGTTCAATTCGTGTTCAATTGCAGCCTATATTTTATATTGTCATGGAGCCTGCACATGATTAGAACTTGAACCTGCCATTACTAGTTGAATAGATTCCTAACCCTAACCTCCAACCATCAGGTGGAGATGCACACTTCAACATAGATAATGACATTGAAACATTGAGAACTCTAATTAGGTATTTTAAAACCACTAGAGAGCCATCACGACTTTCCCTCACCGCATCATTTGGGACTATTTTATCTTCCATTATCCATGTCCAAGGGAAATTATCTGATATTTTTGAATACAAGTCTAGGAAGTATGAATACTATAAAATGAGAATAGATAAAAACAGAGCCATCCCCTAACAAAAAATAATGACGTTGGCTAAATGTTCTACCTTTTGGGTTTTTTGGTCGGAATCAGACGATGTAAATCTGGACAAAATCACTATTTGTTTTTTAAAATGCATTTATGAATGCATAAATGGATTCAACATGCTGAAAAACCCCTGGGGCACTCCGATTATATAACCTTATCCACTCAATAATGCAGATCCAACCATTCCTCACCGGATTTTGGACAAAAGCAAACGGAAAACATGATCGGGAAAGAGCCAAAAGGTAGAACGTTTAGACTACGCTAAAAATAACTAACCAACATCATCCCGTGTAGTAAACAATTACCATTAAGGATGTAGTTGGAATTCATGGGTTATAATCGCAATGAAGTTGTCATTGAACCTAAAGGTTCAACCATTCACTTCAAAGCCATGCTTATTCTCTACACTTCAAAAAAACACTACTAGAAAATCCCACATGGTATAAGTGAATTCTCGTCTTTGAAAGTCAAATAGCCAACCATTTGCATGACCTTTTTTTAATTCAATTTTAATAACCTCGAATGGAATTTTTTTTCAACTCCTCTCAACATCCTATTGGAGAACGTCTTAATGGAAATATTAGTTTAAAAACTTCGAGGAAATGCTCCCTTATAATTTTGCTGACCTCTCAGTAGGATTCAGATGTCTCAGATATTATCTCAAGACAAGAATGTACAAGGCAGAAGATTGGAGATGGTTACTTGCTAAAATGGAAAAAACAATCGGTCTTTGGTGCAACAAATGGTTGTCCCTGGGTGGTTGTTTTATATTATTAAAATCTGTGTTAGAAAGTCAACCAGTTTGTTGGATGTCATTGGTAGTAATCCCTATCTCAGTCCTCAACAAGATCATAAAAACAATGTTCAGTTTCCTTTGGAAGAGATGCAGTGAAAATTTTCATTTCCATCTTTGTAGATGGGAGGTTTTAGCAAAACTAAAGTACCTTGGTAGGTGGAGAATTCGAAACATTTATCTATTCAACAAAGCACTTGTGGAAAACACTTTTTGGCGAGTGTTAATGAAGGACAACATCTGGCATATATTAATAAAATATAAGTATCTTCCCTATGTTTCGGTAACAACTTGGCTCAAATCGATGAATTTTCATGTAACTTATGCCTCACACACTTGGAAAAATCTCATAAAATCTGTTCACCTCCTTACAATTTGGCTAAGTTGGAGCCTAGGATTGGGGCATTCTATTCAACTTGGTAGAGATAGGATTTTGGGTTTGGTAAACTCATCTTATCTGTCACAAAATCTCTTATCCATTTTAAAACAAAAAAAAATTACCCTACTCTATCAGGCTAGGGGAATAACTTGGTCAGGTATTATCTCCTCTCAGTTGAAAGAGAGCGATGAATTGGGTCTAATGGAAGAAGTGACAGAGGAATGGGAATTATTTTGCAGATCCCTTATCATCTCAGGGGTCTTTCTACAAGACACAGTAGATGAGTTAAAGTGGATTGGGGGGGATAATTCAAGACTTCTCTTTGTCAAAAATGTCTATGATGCCTTAATTAAAACAATTTGGATGCAACCAATCGATGGGTTGAGGCGTTTATTATGGAAATGGGATATATCCTTAAAGATACCCTTTTTTACATGCATAACAGTGGATTTTTTTTTTTTTTAACATGGGATAATTTACAATTAAAAGGTTGGGAAGGACCTATCCATTGTCACCTTTGCAAAAAGGAATTGGAGACTATAAATCATCTTTTGATCCATTGCATATTTACAAAGAAGGTGTGGAACATAATCTAAACTGGGCTAAAGATAAAAAAAAAAAGAATGGGAAGGAAACATATTAACAGAATTTTACAAAAAGTGGTTAGAGAAGAAGACTGTTCACACTACTCTACCCACACTAATTTGCTGGAATTTTTGGTTGGAGAGAAATAAAGTCCTATTTGAGCAGGGGTATCCTTCTATCTATTTTATAGTCACAAAGTCTCTAGGAGAATTAAAAAGGGCCACAGTTTATCAACAGTTTCCTCCAATACGATCTTGCATACCAAAACAACTAGCAGGGACCATAGTGGGATGGTTTCATGGAGCAACTCAATCTAGTGTCCAACAGTGTGGGGCAGGGGGGGTGATTAAAATTTCCAATTTATCTGTTAATAGATGGACCTTCAATTGTGGAGAGGGTACAAATACAAGGGCATAATTACTGGGAGTTTGGGAAACTTTGAATTTGGAAAAACTCGGTTGGATATTAGGGACATACAGTGTAACGCCCCATATTTTGGCCTTAGGCAATTATAACTTCGATTTTTCTCATTATAGTAATTCATTGCTTAGTAACTATTTGGACTCTGTGAAACTAATATAGGCATGTGAAAGGGGTACATCTAGACTTATTTGTGAGTTGCGCAATATTATATTTTGTTGTTATATGTTTGTGATGATGATGATTATGTGATTTGGTTAAACATGTAAATTTAAATGTGGAATTTTGGTACATGGATACCAATTTAAGTTATGTTGTGAATGTATAATAGATGTAATGCATGATGTAAATAGGAATACATTTCTTAATTGAGCGTCAATGCAAATATGGATTCTTATATAAATTTGTGATGTATCTGCATCAATATGTGTTATTGGTGAACTAACCTACATGATGATGAGCTATGTGATAGCCAAATGACTATAGTATTGGGGTAACTGGGATGTTGTAGACATCAAGAAGATATTGTGTGCTATAAGTTGTACTTACTATTTAATTTATGATTCGAAATATTACTATGATCTATGGTAAGTGTGGTTTTGACTGGATGCACAACTTACCCAGAGTGGATGTTTGATGATGTGACTCTAAGAACAGTAGTTGCACAATAGGGCTTGATGTAGGGTGTTGACCCTAGTTCTATGAGGAGGGGTGGAGGTATTTCCCACCGTTTATCCTCTCAAACCTAGAGTCATGGGAGGGTTGTGTGAAGTCACGCTCCCCTAGATGTGTGATGATGATTGCTAGTTGCCTATTGGGGAAGCTTGGTCGATATGTATGACACTTCTGCTTACGGGTTCTATCTGGAGTTAGGTCAATATAGTTGACGCTCCATCTTAGTCCAACAGAGGAAAGGATAGGATGGAAGATGGAAATAGGTTAGGAAGGAAGGATGCTTCGATGTTAGTTGAGAATACTGATTGGGGATTAGAGATGCCACTATTGTTTGCTCACTTGGTTCCTACCATGTTTAAAACCCTCTTTGATTTCCTAATGATATTTTAAGTATGACAATGAGTTATTGATGAATTGGTGTAATTTAGTTCGTTAAGATTATTAAATGATGTATTACTTGATCTGTTGTCCTACATGTCTTGGTGATCATATAGGAACTATGCACTAGAGGCAATGATTGTTTATCGTTAGTACATGCATGCGATATGTGTCCGCTAGCTACGCACACATACCCTACCCATGTACACTAGTATACGTAATTAATGTATTAATTATTAAAGTATATTATTAACTATTTAATTGAATGTTTATTGAATATGTAAATTATATTGCATACAAATATCTAGAAGCATTAAATACCTTCTTGACTTTGATAGATGGTAGGTGTGATGAATTAAATGAGCATGGTGGGGTGTTATGTACATTTTGGGGAAAATTATCAAATAACATTTATTAGCTAGCATGAGAATAAAGACTTTTTATTTTATTTATTATTGTTTAATGCAAGTCATTTATATTTAGTTTTATTTTAATATTTTCCCAAAATATCTAGATAAGGGAGGTTGATGGATAATAATGAGGGCGGTTGAGGAGACTTGGGGAAGTGTGTATGGAAACTTGATAAATAGGGAGAAGAAGTAGAGAGGAGGGGATGGAGAGGTTTGAACATGATGAGAGGTTGTGAAATTCTTGGAAGATATAATTCTTGTGATAGTTTTCTTTGAGCATTTGTGCTTTGCTGTTCTTGGAGTCACGGGCATGGAGGGCCAAGAAAATGAAAGGTTTCTTGGAGCTAGGAAGCTGGCTAGGCTCCTAGTTGGCAGGGAGGATTCCATTGTTTCACTCTGGGAAAGCGGGAAAATAATGCTTGGAAGCGTCTATGACTACATTGCAATTGATGAGCTTCAACAAACTAAGGAAGAGGTATTATTTTAGTGGTATTTGTTGTTGATATTTTGTATATACTTTTGTTTTAAGTTGCAAATATTAGAGTTAACCTATTACTTATTTCATCGTTGAACAAATGTAGAAGAATTGTGTAAATGAAATGAAATTGTGTTAAAGCAAAGTTGTTATAATGCATATGTATTTAATGAGTGATTAATTCTCTAATATCCTCGATGGGTGTTACATACAGGTTATGGGATATTCTAAAATAGTAATCGACTGGTTAAATGATAAAGGAATTCTACAGGTCTGTGCTTTAGACTGTTGGAAGGATAGAATCCGAGACCTTATCAAAAAATTCTGAGAAATCAACTTCAATCATATCTAAAGAGATTACAATAGGGAGGTAGACCTTCTATCAAAACATGCTATTCAATAATAAGAAGGAAAAGTATCATATTACACTTGGGTAGTTGGAAAAGAAGGTCCTACTATGTCCATTAAATTATATTAGCATAGCCAAAATATTCTATTGTTTTGGGTTTAGTATGAGGTTGTGACTAGTATATTACTCTCTCTTGAGAGATGAAGGAATCCAATGTAGCCTGTGTGCTGGTCTATTTTGTTTATGGTATATTTTTGGTAATCTGTGGCAAACAAAAGTGGGTTTTGTTGTCTTGTGTTCTGTCAAGAATTGGATATGTCAAGATATGTATATCTTATTTGAACAATATTATATATCAATATAATTGATAAATTTTCGATTGGAAAACAAAAAGACTCCGATGAACTTGTGGCTCTAAATTTATTCTTCTGTATTTATAGAGCCACATTTCACCTTCAATTTTTATCGAGGATCATTTCAAATATTTACCAATGGTCAAATTTTACTTTACCTCGATGGCAAGCCATCAAGCCTATTAAAACATTCAGATGACAAGTTTTCAAAGGTCTCGATGGAATTTTTGGTTATACCCTAGTGAACCATTGTTGTGGACAAACTTAGGTTTAGCAGGGGTAGTCATTTTATGATTACTTACAAGCATGCAATTTTCCATGGGCTTGCGAATGTTTCCTATATTTTATTTGTTATTGTTATAAAAATTCATAAATTAATATTGATTTCTAATATTAATGTAAGTAATTGTAAATTGAATTATCTTTTGGAAGCAATGCTAATGACGTTTAGAGGCTCATGGCCATCAAAGTATAATAATGTCATAATCTTATAGTATAGATGATTGCAGGCAAGGTGAAGCATTATAGAGGGAAGCAACCAGATTGAGTGTAGAAGACATAAATAAGCATGGACTAAGTCGAATGCAAAATATTAGAAACAATAAAAGAAGAGAACGAACATGTAGATTGGAGGTTAGATTGTTATGTCAAAAAGTCTACATAAATAAGTATGGATTAAGTCTAATGCAAAATATTAGAAAAAATAAAAGAATAGAACTAGCATGTAGATTGGAGGTTAGATGGTTATGTCAAAAAGTCTACATGTGTTTAGTAGCAAGTTTAAAGGAAAAATATTTGGGCTTGTTATTTCTCTAGAAGAAGATAAACTAACTATTTTTCTTATTAGGAAATTTTATTTTTCTAAATAAATAATTGTAATTGTTTTGGACATAATCCTTAAAGTTCTATTGAATAGTCAAATGAGAAAAATGATCAATTATGGAGAAAAATATTCATGAGAATATTTAATTCTAATACAGACCTATGAAGGAAAGAACAAAGATGTAAAATAAATTAAAGAGTTAAATGGAGTGCATCCAAAGGTTGGAGAGAGTTGGAAGGCCAAGAGACACAAACCTCTTTCGTAAATAGAATTTATTTATTGAGAGGAGGATCATTTTTTGTTGACATTGTAAACTACTTTAAATTTAATGGAGAAGACTCTTTGGTCGGTTTCTATTGGGGATTTCTAATTGTGTTGTGAAATTAGTATAGAGTATTCTTGTTGTTCATGGAATTCTAGAAAATTGTGACAGTCAATATCTATTTGTTGTAGACTTTTCTCATGCATTTGGTATCTGTTCTTACTATCATATTCTTAATTCCTAATAAATTGATATCGAGCTATATCTTTTAGTATAATTGTACGCTAACCTCAATTTACTAATAATGTCCTAGATATTTATATAATCTATAACTTAGTAAACATTTTCTTATTTGTTGTTTGCATTTATTTATAATGGTTCCATGTATTTTTAGTTCCTATTAGACTAGATTAGCTTTAGATAATTTGCATTTTAGTTAATTTTTTTATATTTAAATCATAAAAACCAATAAGGGAACCTAGGCCATAATTTGGAGGGTTTTCCACACCAATTAGAGGAAGGTCTAATTGGGCCCTCCAACTAAGTGAACCTACTATGTTGATGAGGGGACAATTTCTTGCATCAACATTTTTGTGGTAGAAGGAAGATGGACGACAAGCTAATCCACATGGAGCCATTCTTTTAGGAATGTGTTAATAACTCATAGTTCCTCTCCATATCCCATATGGGAACATTATTTGAGTGTTTCAGGGCCATTACATGACATACTAGATAAGGAAATAAATCTCTTTTCAAATTTGAAATTTGATGGTGAAAGGGAAACCACTATAGTCGCACATACTAAAAAATTGAGCTTTCATATTAATCTATAAAAAGTTTGGAGGAAGATGTTGTATGAAGGTTGTTCCCTCTCACATTCAAAGGAAAAATTCAATCTTTGTACAGGGTGTAACCAACCAAGTCCATTCATAGTTGGAATAATTTTAGGGATGTTTTCTTGGTTTCTCATGTGAATTAGACAACTTTTTAAAAAGGAAACATGATTCCATTGAAGATTATAATATGAGATTTTGTTGATTATCTCACTAGTTTCATGAAAGTGATGGGCCCTCTAAGTGAGAGTTGGATGAATGTTTCTTGGATTCTCTTAACTTTTATGTAAGTATAAGATTTAATCTCAGCATGTGAGAAGGATTTGCAGAGTCAAGAATATATAGCCCCAAATACTTTACCATTACATTCATCAAGCATTATATCTTTGAGAATAAGATAACGCCAAGAAATCTCCAATAATATCTTCAAAATCATTTTGGCAATGTTGGATTATTGAAAACGAATCCAAAGATAAGTGATATACCCACTCATGGAGATTAACTTACGACTCTGAAACAAATATAGCTAACAATGCTTCTTGGATTAGCTCATCATTTCCTTTGTTGTGCATGATGATGGGATCCTAATCTATTGTTTTTCCTCTATGGAGATATGAAAATTATTTGTGTACTTCATGCTCTATCCCTTCTACCATCAAACTCTATTCAGACAGATTAGTAGTTCCAAGTTGTACATGGTCAATGAAGGATACATCGATGATCAAACTCATTTTCGGAAAAGAAACATAGTCATCAAAAATAGGGTTGTTGTGATCAAACTTTGTTTCATTATATTCTAGAAATTTTGATTGCAAAGAGTTTTCAAAATTGCGCACACTGAATGAACTATTACCATCAATGCCTCTTTGATCAATTAATGTTTGGAAATATTCCTACTCTCCCTCATCAGTTTGTGTTTTGATCCTAAAAAAGGAAAATAAAGGTAATATTGCATGAAAGTTGGTGGATTATCCTAGAAGTGGACATTATCAAACATATTTGTGTAGAGGGCATATAATTTTTCAGATTCTGAAAAGGACTCGATATCTTTGGCAAGGGAGTTTTCACAAACCGAAACATATTCATTATTCTATTGATCTTCAAGGTTGTCAGCTTATATAATTTTAAAAGAAACATCATTGGTATTATCCCACTCTAAGGTTAAGAAATTTCTAAATTCTGATGGAAATTCCTTTGTTTCAATGATAGAGTATTGGTTATAAATTATGTTTTATTCATCTTCTTTTCCCGGTTCATGAATTTCATTGGAGGATATAGGATCTATGTTTTCCAATGCTAACCTATCAATCAAATTTATAGTAGTCCTGGAAATTTATTCTTCGTTAAATATAGATTGGAAATCATCCTTTAAAGTACTACCCCTGAATTATGCTTTGAAGTTAGATTGCAGAGTACAAGAGACCCAAATATAGGCATGTGTGGCCTCTATGACTAAAATTATTTCCTCATGATTGAAGGTGGTTGAATTCTCATTGTGTAAATATGAATTAGAGCACTGAGAAATAATTTCTTACTGGTTAGAAACCTTTTCATTCTCCATATTTTTTTCTTCTATGATATTTTTCATACTAGTGCCTCCCAAACTATTAGTTTCAACAAGAGGAAAACAAATTTATCTTGGTTATTTTGCCTCCCCTAATAGTAGTTGTGATGGGTGTATCTAAAAAAACATTAAGGGTAATATATAAGGTAGGAAACACCTAGGATGCTGTAATTATTTCTCATCATTTGAGGGTAACTCATATTCTTCAGGGATAGAGAGAAGGTATGATAACCAATTATGGACTTCTTGGTTGGAAACTCTGTCATTTTCAAGAAACCTATATTATATTTCCATAACCCTTTTAAATAAACCACTCAAAGGTTCATTTATGTTCCTACAAATTCCTTCAAGTTCACTAAAGAGTTCTTCATAGTAATAATTTTCATGAGCAACGATAAAGACTTCCATGAATTGTCTCCAACTATGAATTTATTTGGCTGGTAATGTCCTATACCATGCCTCGATTCATCCTTCCAATGTTAGGGTAAAAAGTTGGCATATTTCATTGTCCCATTTTTTTTTAAGATTATGACATGCAATGTTAAATTGATTAAGATGCTTGAATGCATAAACTTTCCCTTCACCGTCGAACTTCGAATTTGACAAGAGATCAATTGTCTTTTTTGGGATGCCACTTGATAGTCTCAAAATACTTAAAGGGTGATCTCGTATAGAAATATGGGGAGGAGCCATGGGCTAGTCAAAATAATTTCTTGAAATGGATCCACCCAGGAAGGCTAATCATTATCCTTCCTTATAGTGCTAATTTTGTTGACAAGTCAAAATGACCTTGGTCAATAGCAGGGGTTTCCCCCAATGAGAGGTCCTAATTATATTCCTTAGCATGTGTTAGCGTCGGAAGTCACTCCTGGATTGCTTGCAGGAGTAGAGCCCGACACCCATCAGTTTAATGTCACGATTTGTTTATAAAGGGGTGATCAAATGGAGATAAAGACTCGAGGAGATATTACTCTAACTCAGGGACTGGGTCTGGTACGTAAGTAACAAAGGAGGTCTTGACCTAACTTCAGCCAGTGGGTTGATTAAAAGATGAATAGGTGGAATACTTAGTAAGAAAGGTGAAGAAACAACTTTGGGCAACAGGCTTTCGATAGTTTGCAGAAGAAAGACTCTGAATGCAAGATCCGCTTGGTTCAGGGTCTCAAGGAACTAAAAGGGGACTTGACTGGATCCTCCAATTCCAAGTCACTCAGCGCTGGGAAAATCACAAGAACTGATTAGAGACAACGCAACTATTACAGTGATCCATTACAACATCATCCTATAATAGCTACAGCTCGACTGGATCCTCCAATTCCGAGCTGCTCTAACACAGTGTAAACAAAGACATGAAAGAAAATGGCATTCATAAGGCAAGAAGTCTCAAAAGTTCATACATAACCAGAGCAACAATGCTTCATTAAAACTTTACAACCGGGAGCTTCGCTCAACCATCGATTCTTACAAAAATACAAAAACTGAGCCTATATACTCAGGAAAATTTGCCTAATAGAGGTGTGCCTAGTGACTCACAACTTGATGTCCCTTCAGTCAAACTTGTACTGATATCTTCCTTTAAACACCATCTTAACTACGCATGGCCCCTGCAAAGAGGGTAGCTGAGCCATTAAGTGTTGAGCTAGTGTGCGCAGACTTCTCTGTTTGAGGTGAAGACTTTAGCATGGTGCCTTTGAGAAAATTGATACACAGGACTTCTTTGGGCAGACGGATTGCCAGACCCTCCATCCCCTCACTTAATGAATTAAAGGAGGTTTCAACCACCCGCTCCTATCGTCATTTACTCCAGGTGAGAAACAGTATGGATATCGGACCCGTTGGCGCTTGGAGACCGCGACGATCCCCTCTGTAACTAAACTCGGCGCTTCGGCCTCCTTTACAGAGCTCCTCTCTTTTTCCAAGTGCCCATGCGATGTGACCACGTGCCTATTCCCATGGCGCTTTTCGGCGTTTGCGAGTATGTAGGGGCTGCTCCTAGCTCCTCGAAATCGCGATGAGAGATATGACGAGACAACGCAATCTGGTGCCACGTGTCCCTCAAATCTGACGGTTCTAAACTCATCCAACGTTGCGGTGGGCCCCAGGTCCTGAATGCTCTCGCTACTTCGCGCATCGAGATATGATGGAACTATTTTTTGCGCATTGGAGTTGCGATGAGCAAGGCGCCGAGATGACTCTTCTTGCTGCCAGGTGTCCCGTCTAGACGGACGACTGAAAACACTTCGACGATACTGTGGGCCCGAGCTCTAAATGCTTTCGGCACTTTGTGTCTCACGGCTGGGAGGAGGTTGGTCCTCGTTCTTCAAAGTTGCGAAGGGCGAGGAGACGATGGAGCCCGATCGTGTGCCACGTACTTCTCCGGGATGGATGGCTGAGATCTTTTTGACAATTCTAGCGACTTGCTATCTTGCGCAACCAAAGGATAAGGTCCGCCCTCCGAAATCACGAACCCCGAGTTTAATAAATGAACCCATGCATCAACTAATAATGATCAACGACCCTCGTTACTTCGCGAGTTCTCTAAGGAGACTTCTGACCATCCACTTCTTTAAAAACTTCCGCGCTATACTTGGCATGACTCGACTGACTACAATTACCCACCGACCGTTGATCTGCTTTGCAAAATAGACCTTGGATGCTGCCGACGACATTTTGCCCGCTCGCTTGACTTGCTTTTTGGAAAAACAGGGATTCTCCCGTGCTGCGCTTGAGCATTTCGTGCAACTTGCAGACCCAAATGCTCTAGAGCCCGTGACAAGAATTATCACTAACATTAGGCTCCATGGGAGATAGAGTCATCCCTGTGATGCTCTAAGAACTCCTTCTGCAGCTTCAGTGCCTTGCTATTGGGCTATGGAGTCACTTACTAAGCCGAAACAATAAAAGTAAAAACAAAGAACAAAAAAGGCAATATTTACAAAACATAGGAGCCACTGAAGGTCTAGACAAAATATTTTTTAAGAAAATTCCCATTTACTGGGCTGTTGAAAACTTCTTCACCCTCCAAATCCTGCAACCTGTATGTGTCATTTGAGAAGGTCTCAGAGATTCTGAAGGGCCCGATCCACAGGGCTTCAAATTTGTCATGCTTGCCCTTGTCTTGCTTAGGAGCATCCCATTTCAGTATCAGGTCCCCTATCTGGAACTCCTCCTTCTTGGATTTCCTATAAAAAACCTGCTTGATCATCTGCTGATGGTCTTGAATTCTGTCCACTGTCTGCTCCCTAGCTTGCTAGACTTCCACTAGCTGATGAATCCTTCTGATCATGTCATTAGGTTCCTCTTGATGGTCTTGGAGGAATTTCGCTACAGGGAGGGCTAACTGAGAGGGGAAAACAGCCTCCGCTCCATAGACTAATTGAAAAGGAGAGACGCCGATAGATCTCTTCGTGGTCACTCGGTCGGCCCATAGAGCAAATTTTAATTTGGAATGCCAGGCCTTCTTGTTGTCTTCCAGCAGCCTTTTGATGATCCTTATCAGGATTTTGTTGGAGGATTCTACTAAACCGTTGCCCTGTGGATAATACGGGGTGGAGTGAATCAGTTTGATCCCGAACTGTTCAAAAAACTTGGTTAATGGTTCAGACCCGAAAGCGGCTGCATTATCAGTGACAATCTTATTTGGGCAACCGAACCTTGTGATGAGATCCTCAAGGAACCCAATGATTACCTTGTGGGAAACACTCCTGGTAGGGATAGCTTCAATCCACTTGGTAAAGAAATCTGTAGCAGCCAGGATCCACCTATGCTGCCCATTGGAAGAAGGGTGAATTTCCCCAATGAAGTCTAGGCCCCACTGCTGGAAAGGTCCTGAAACCACCACCGGATTTAACGACAGAGACCTGAGTTGCTGCTTTCCTTCAATTTTTTGACATTTGATGTAGGCCTTGACCCTTTTGCAGACGTCAGTGAACATGGTAGGCCAATAATATCCCACCCTGAGGATTTTGTGGGCTGTGGCTTTCCAGAAATGGTGCCCCCCACACAGGCCGCTATGAAATTCAGCCACGATCATCTCGACTTCTTGTGGACTTATGCATTTTAGAAGTACCCCCAGGGGGTCTTTCCAATATAACACTTGATCGATCAGACAGTATCTGATTGCTTTGAGCTTCAAAGCTCTTGCTTTTCTTCTTTGCAGACTGTCTGGAGGCCGCAGCTCCTGCAATAAGTATATGACATCCTTATACCAAGGACATCGAGCCAATGGGGGCTCCCTTTGATGGTCTATGTCAGGCAGTTGATTCTGCTGAATACCTAAGCATTCGTTGATAAAAATTATCCCCAAAGCCTGGCAGTTTGCTTCAGCCAACAGTTTGGCTAAACCTCGACCTTTGATCAATTTGGTGGGCCTTATTTCCAGGTCAAACTCCAGGATTTTGGTTATCCATTTACTTCTTCTTCCGTCTATATCAGGCTAAATAAGAATGTCTTTAACAGCAGCTGAGGGGACATAGGCGATGATCTTTGACTGAAGGACATAGGTTCTAAAATCTTTGAGAGATTTTACTAGAGCATAAGCCTGCTTCTCCATAGCGTCATACTTGACTTCGACATCCCTCAATGCTCGGCTGAAATAAGCAATAGGCTGCTCTAACCCAATGTCGTTTGTCTGTAATAGAACAACATCCACTATGTCAGGTGAGGCAAAGGAAAAAATAAGGAAATCCTTTGAATAGTCAGGACTGATAAGCACAGGAGCTTCAGTCAGGGCCTTCTTGATTTGTTCAAAGGAATGTCGTGATTGAGAGGTCCACCTTAATTCACTCTCATTTTTTAATATGGCTGTTATAAGCTTTACCTCCTCAGCAAAGTTAGGCACAAACCTCCCCAGAAAATTAATTTTACCGAGGAAAGATTGGACCTCTTTCTTGGACCTCGGGATTGATAAGGCTTGTATCGCCTAAACTCTACTGGGGTCAATCCTGACTCCTTCTGATGATACTATGTGGCCTAGTAACTTTCCCTCCTGCATGGCGAACAGAGATTTCTTGGGGTTCAATGAAATGCCCAAATTTTTGCATTTCAAGAAAACCTTCCTGAGATGGCGACGGTGTTCCCTATCAGATTTTGAAAACATTGTGATGTCATCCAGATAGACGACCACGAATTTATCCTTTTTGCCGATGAAATCTATATCCATGGCACGCTGGAATGTTGCCCGTGCATTCATTAATCCAAACAACATCTTGGCATACATGAATGTGCCCCATGGAGTGGTGAACGCTGTCTTTTCCCTGTCCTCAGGAAGAACGAAGACTTGATTGTAGCCAGAGAATCCATCTATCATGGACATCCTGGAAGCTCCTGTTACCCTCTGTAATATATGTTCCATCTTTGGCAAAGGGTAGTTATCCTTTCGTGAGCTCCTGTTCAGGTTTCTGAAGTCTACACAGAGTCAGATCTCTCCATTCTTTTTCCTTACTGGCACCAAGTTGGCCACCCACTCTGAATATCTCAGTGGTACAATGATCTGAGCTTGAAGCAACTTCTTCACTTCCCTTTCCATGATAGGTAGCAACATAGGATTGATCTGTCTCAGCTTCTGCCTAAATGGCTTTGCTTCCTCCTTTAGTGGGATTTTATGCTCGATGATAGAGGTGTCGTAGGTTTTGAGGTCTTCATAGGTCCAGGCGAAAACATCAGCAAATTCCCTCAAAAGTCCAATGTATTCAGACCTCTGCTCCTTTGTCAGACTTCTTGATAATTTGACAAACTTGGGCTCATTCTCGGTCCCAATGTTGCACTGAATAGTACCAGTGTCATCCTTCGAGATTTCTCCTTCTAATGATACATCATTTCTATCAAAGAGACTTTCCAAAGGAACCAGTCCCCTTGGAATATGATTGCTGGGCAGTTGCACAATGTTACGCTCTACAATATTATTCAAAAAATTACCCCCATCAAGCTTTTCTTCAGAGACAGAGTCTTGATTGATATGCATCTCTGAAAATTCTTCGACAATCTCCAAGAACTTCTTGATTTCGAGATCATCCTCGAATACCTTCCAATGTTTGACGTTGTCAGGTATGGAGGGCCTGTATTTCACTTCCACATCGTATCTAAATTTAGGGGGAAAGGGTACTTTAAAATTACTTGCTGATGCAGCCAAGGAATCTGCCACTATTTTCTTCTCTCTTGGGATGAAAGAAATGTTAAATGTTGAGAAGAAACTGTCAACTAGATCCCACACCTCATTTTTGTAGCTTCTAAGTCGAGGATGCTTAGCCTGATAAGCGTTTATGATATGTTGGACCACCAACTCTGCATCGCCGAACACTGCTACTTCCCAAATTCCCATTTCCCTCGCAGATCTTAATCCCAGGACAAGAGCCTCATATTCTTCCACATTGTTGGTAGCCTCAAATTCTAATTTTTATGATAGAGATATGGTTTCCTGAGTAGGAGACACGAAAACCACCCTAGCTCTAGTGCCTTCCCTGGAAGAGGCTCCATCAAAGAACATTTTCCAGATGGGGGTGACGGAGGGAGGAGGTTTAGGGAAGATGGCGGGTTGCTTTCTGAGTTTCAGAGGAGGCTCGGGGGCATGGGTGAGCTGTAGTAAACTGGAGCCTAAATCAGTTTCCAAGGAAAATATGGGATGATTGGTAGGGTTGGCTTCATCACTGATTATGTAGGCCAGTTGGGCTTCCCTATATAGTCTTCTATGCTCTCCTCCGAACACTGGGACAGTAGCATACGTGAGGTCCATCTACAAGGTTCCCCCTAGTATTTTTATCCAAGATCTTGACAATAGCATACTGAACTTGGGGGGAACATCAGCTACTACGATATCCATGACCACACTTTTCATGGGTAGTTGAAACAAGGTTACAACCAGGTCTTTAATAACTTCAAGACACTGAACTCTCCTGGAGTCAAAAGAATAGAGGTCATGATAAGCTCTGGTGAATTCTAGTCCTAACTCTTCCATGACAGTTTTGGGCATGAGGTTGTGAGAATCCCCTGAATCCATCAAGCAGTTGTGCAACACCTTATCATGTATGTTCAGGGATGTGTAGAAGGGAGGGAATGAATCATCTCTATCTTCTACCATGGGACCTAGGACAACTGTTGGCTTTTCGTCTTGGAGGTTTATGGAGTCTGTGGGAAGGCATGAGGCTTCATATTGTAAAAGATCAGAGAAGAATTTTTTAAATTCCCCATGTTTAATCAACTCGGTGAGGGGCACAGGGATTCTGATCTTTTGAATCTCATGCTCAAAATTAAAAGAAGATGTAAGATTTGGAATCTCTCTTATCTCAGGGGCATGATTGTGGACAACGAGAGATAGGGGTTGAGCCTTCTTACATCTGTGACCATCTGCTACTTCATTAGCAGGTTTCTCTGTTCTAGTGAGCTGCTCAGGGATATCGGCTACTAATGCCTTCTTCTGGGACCTCAGGTCATACCTGCCTTGGCGGCTACTAGTCTTGTCTCCCTTGCTTAGCTCATTTAGCTGGCTGTCCATGAGATATTCCTCATATGCTGATTGAGTGAGGTGAGGAAAAGGAGGAGTGTCTCCGAAGCAATGGATTTCAGGATCAAGCTCATCTGTCTCTCTTTCTTCCCCCTTGGCCACAAAATTGTTTTGGAAAGGGCCCTGAATTTTCTGGTCTTCTCTGTCTCTTCCCTTCTCTCTTTGCATGTTCGTGGGAGTAAAATTGTTGGGCCTCCTGAAACCTCCCTTGTTTTCGGAGTTCAGAGGGCCCTTGTATGCTTGCCTCCCTTCCACTCTCATTCTTTCCATCTCCGCGGACAGGGACTTCACCATCCTGGTCAGTTCGTCTACTTAAGGGTGGGACACCGATGGGTTAGAAGTCGAGGCTTCTGACCTTCCCTTTCTCTTGTCTGCATCGGCCTTGTTTCTCAGTCTGTCAGCTGCTAGTACATTAGATTCCACCTCTATAGCCGCATCCCGCATTTGAGCCAAGGAGGTGGCTCTTCTTTCTCTCAATAACAAGCAGAAATCGGGGCCAAATGCACTAGCATAAGAAATTTTGGCTGAGGCTTCTGAAGGCTTTATCTCAGCAGGGATTTTATTATACATCTTATTGAATCTTTTGGAGAAGTCAGAAACAGATTCTCCATCCATCTTCTTCAAAGAACCGAACTCTATCATGTAATACATGAAATCCTTCCTATCTCCCCACTACCTCAGGAAAGCACTATCTAGAGCTTCAATCCCAGCAATAGATCCTGGAGCCAATCCTCTAAACCACTTCCTCACCTCGCCATCCAAACTCTAGACGAAGACTCTCATCCAGACATATTCATTTTCAATATTGAGGTTGTCTGCATAACTGTAGAAAGCGGCCAGGTGCTCTTCAGCAGTTATGTCTCCTTCCCCAGTAAACTTGGGCATGTACTTCATGTAATCTCCAGTAGGGAGGGGATTCATAGGATGGGGTAGGATTAAGGGAGCGTATCTGGAAGCGACTATGGCGTCCATTCTATTCAGAGGGGGATTAGCACCAGCCATAGGGATATTAGGTAGAGGAGAACCAGGAGGAGAAGGAGTTCGCGAAGGGGCTACTGGGAGCGAGTCCCGAAGTGGAGTGGGAAACAAGAGGGGATTTAAGGAGAAGGCTAACGAGCTCAATTCAGTAGGTGCTTCTCTTTGCGCAGGAGTAGTAAATATAGGAGTGGGGAAATCTTTTGCATTCCCGAGTCTACGCTAAGGTACAGTTTCATGGGAGAGGGGAGTGACAAGGTCTTGTCCCTCTGGTCCCAGACCGGGAGAGGGAAACCCAACAGGAACACTCCCAAAATTCAGGAAACGGGAAACTCCAGGAACAGGTCTGTCAAGAAACTGAGGAGAAGAAAAAGGAGTTCCCACAGAAGGATATGGTGGATTACCTGGTTTGGTGGTGGGCGTTTCTTCTTCAAAGGCCTTTCCCTTTCTGAACACCGCCTCTGGATCTGCTTCAGGCGTAGCTAGAGGAAACTGTGGATGTGACCGCGTGTGTCTACCTCTGGAAGCCACAAATAAAACTGCAGGTTCTCTCCAGTGGAGTCATCACAATGGAGTCGCCAGGTGCACAGTAGCAATCTTCAAAGGCTCTGAAACCTGATGCACCTTCAGAATCAGAGGCTCAATGTCGTTCAATCCCAGGGAAAATTTTCAACTTCGATCCCCGGAAACGACGCCAGAAATGTTAGCGTCGGAAGTCACTCCTGGATTGCTTGCAGGAGCAGAGCCCGATACCCATCAGTTTAATGTCATGATTTTTTTATAAAGGGGTGATCAAATGGAGATAAAGACTCGAGGAGATATTACTCTAACTCAGGGAATGGGTCTGGTATGTAAGTAAAAAAGGAGGTCTCGACCTAACTTCAACCAATGGGTTGATTAAAAGATGAATAGGTGGAAGATTTAGTATGAAAGGTGAACACACAAATTCGGGCAACAGGCTTTCAACAGTTTGCAGAAGAAAGACTCTGAATGTAAGATCCACTTGGTTTAGGGTCTCAAGGAACTAAAAGGGGACTTGACTGGATCCTCCAATTCCAAGTCACTCAGCACTGGGAAAATCACAAGAACTGATTAGAGAAAACGCAACTATTATAGTGATCCATTACAACATCATCCTATAATAGCTATAGCTCGACTGGATCCTCCAATTTCGAGCTGCTCTAACACAGTGTAAACAAAGACATGAAAGAAACTAACATTCATAAGGAAAGAAGTCTCAAAAGTTCATACATAACCAGAGCAACAATGCTTCATTAAAACTTTACAACCGGGAGCTTCGCTCAACCATCGATTCTTACAAAAATACAAAAACTGAGCCTATATACTCAGGAAAATTTGCCTAACAGAGGCGTGCCCAGTGACTCACAGCTTGATGTCCCTTCAGTCAAACTCGTACTGATATATTCCTTTAAATTCCATCTTAACTACGCATGGCCCCTGCAAAGAGGGTAGCTGAGCCATTAAGTGCTGAGCTAGCATGCGCAGACTTCTCTGTTTGAGTTGAAGACTTTAGCATGGCGCCTTTGAGAAAATCGATACACATGACTTCTTTGGGTAGACGGCTTGCCAGACCCTCCATCCCCTCACTTAATGAATGAAATGAGGTTTCAACCACCCACTCCTATCATCATTTACTCCAGGCGAGAAACAGTATGGAGATCGGATCCGATGGCGCTTGGAGACTGCGACGATCCCCTCTATAACTGAACTCGGCACTTCAGCCTCCTTTACGCAGCTCCTCTCTTTTTCCAAGTGCCCACGGGCTGTGACCACGTGCCTATTCCCATGGCGATTTTCGGCGTTTGCGAGTATGTAGGGGCTGCTCCTCGCTCCTCGAAATCACGATGAGCGATATGTCGAGACGGCGCAATCTGGTGCCACGCGTCCCTCAAAACTAACGATTCTAAACTCATCCGACGTTGCGGTTGGCCCCAGGTCCTGAATGCTCTCGCTACTTCGCACATCGAGATATGATGGAACTGTTTTTTGCGCGTTGGAGTTGCGATGAGTGAGGCGCCGAGATGACTCTTCTTGCTGCCAAGTGTCCCCTCTAGACGGACGACTGAAAACACTTCGGCAATACTGTAGGCCCGAGTTCTGAATGCTTTCGGCGCTTCACGTCTCGTGGCTGGGAGGAGGCTGGTCCTCGTTCTTCAAAGTTGCGAAGGGCGAGGAAACGATGGAGCCCGATCGTGCGCCACGTACTTCTCTGGGATGGACGGCTGAGATCTTTTCGACAATTCTCGCGACTCACGATCTTGCGCAACCAAAGGATAAGGTCCGCCTTCCAAACTCACGAACCCTGAGTTCAAGAAATGAACCCACGCATCAACTGATCATGATAAACGACCCTCGTTACTTCGCGAGTTCTCTAAGGAGACTTTTGACCGTCCACTTCTTTAAAAACTTATGCGCTATACTTGGCGTGACTCAGTTGACTGTAATTACCCACCGACCGTTGATCTGCTTCGCAAAATAGACCTTGGATGCTACCGACGACATTTTACCCGCTCGCTTGACTTGCTTTTTGGAAAAACACGGATTCTCCCGTGCTGCGCTTGAGCATTTCGTGCAACTTGTAGACCCAAATGCTCTAGAGCCCGTGACAAGAATTATCGCTAACAGCATGGTAGTCATTTATTGAGTTTAGGGATTTACTAGTTGCAACATGGTCCACCATTTATGATTTTCTAAAATAAAGAATGAAATGAAACTAATATAAGATGAAAATGCATATGTTTGGACATGACTAATAATAACTAGGAAGAAATCACAAGACCAAACACACTTATGTCATTGAACCATGAATTATTTCATTGAGAATAAAGACAACAATATGAGTAAATGATTGAAAACCTAGAAAAATATAATGTTAAAACAACCATCTATAGTACTATGCTAACATATTTAGACAAACATTTCCAAAGAACATAAATAAGAATGAAACAATTACACATAAGAATAGTCTACATTGTGAGATACATTCTTAAACAACTCCAATGTTGAGCAAAATAAATATAATAGTCCACAACAGATGCACATAAATTAGTCCAAAAATGGCTTGGCCAAAAGTAGCTTATCCTCATTAAACGTTTCAACAATACTACATGAAATCTCCAAGAGAAAAAATCTCCCCTCTCTAATACAATAACTCTATTTATGAAGATTCCTAGTGACTATTGGCCTTTCAAGTCATACTAACTCTTGGGATAAAAATTCCTAGTGACTATTGGCCTTTCAAGTCATACTAACTCTTGGGATAAAAATTCCTAGTGACTATTGGCCTTTCAAGTCATACTAACTCTTGGGATACCTTAGGAACTTTTGAATTTTTTATGTCATATATTTACACAATTTCACATTATAATTATGTCACTTATGTCATATTGCACACTAATAATAAATAATCAAAGGCTATTGAATGAAAATTTACATTGGATGATTACCAAAAATTTCCTTCCCCTTTTTCTTGACACATGTTTCTTTAACTTCTTTTGATAGGTGGTAGTCTAGATCCGTTCAATATGTTGAACTCTTTCCCATTTGTTTTATCCTCTTTGTGTGATCATTTGTATCACAACATTTATGGAAGGTTCCATAAATCACAACAGTTGAAGATAGAAATACAACTATGAATAATACGAGAATATAATCAATAGAACTCCAAATTAATTTCAACCGTGTAGCTTTGAATATGAACTCATCATGTCAATTGGGTTTATCTTGTATGGTTGTGAGGAATGATTGTTATCGTCCCCACCCGGGTTCAATTTCCATAAATGACATGTTAATCTCATAATGAGTATGTTGTAATGGATTCGAGCCTATATGTAATAGAAATTTTCCTTTGATTCAATTGAATAGCAAGGCAACTGATTTTTTAGGGGCAAAAATGAACTTGTCATCATCCGCAAGCTCCCAAATTTCCTTCCCCTTTTAATTTGCATTACATATACTTCTTTGACAAAATTATTTCGTATCACCTCAAGAGTATGCTACAAATAATAATAAAAAAACCTTGTTAAAAAATTTGTGCAATACAACATCTATATCAATAACTCAACATCTATATCAATAACTAAAAGGATCTCCATCTTCATAATACTTTATGCAACCAAAGCCTCAATACCTCAATGTTTTGTTGATTAAGTTTATCAATAACTAAAGGGATCTCCATCTTCATAATACCAACTAAAGCCTCAATGTTTTATGTTTTGTTGTTTTGTTGGTTAAATTTCTCTAGTCACATGCCTTCATAAATTTGGGAGCAATGTGCCCAATGTTGCACCTCTAAAATCAAATCTTTAGGTGCAATACATCACACCTCTAAAATATTTGGATGTGGTTTGTCCTATATCACACCCTCTTAAACTTTGTGTGATATGGCATTTGGAAACTTTGGACTATGTGCATGCTTGGTTGGGGTAGCTATAAACTTTGGAGAGATGCATCATTTAAATCCTTTGTCTTAAGCTTTATCACCTTAAAA
>JZKD02S0005571.1:501733-517327 GCA_000966675.3 Picea glauca
GGGTAAAAGGAGGTTTCCCCCTCAAAGAGGCTTATTATATGAAATTATCTCTTTTTCAAGGCGTTGAGTACTTATTTTGAGGTTTTTCTATGCTATATTGATATTTGGTTCTTAATAGATTTATATCTGAGGATGCCCGGTAGCCATCTCGACTGTCAGACCTATGAGGTAGTTAGTCTGACATTGAATACTTTAGGAGAATAGAGGCTTAGTAATGCCAAAACTCTCGAAGAAAAAAGTAGCGAAGTAATGTGGACCGTAGATCTATGGATTCCTTAGGGACACCTCTCGACCGTTCGATCAAGGGAATATGGGTATTACGTCGAGAGTACATGGGTACCCATGTGTCGAGTGATGACGATGCTAGGTATCCCACTCAGAGTGGCACATAATGGGGTATTAAGAGGTGGATAGACATGAGTTCCTTTGGAAATCCATGAAGCGACAGAGTCCAATTATACTGTCGATCTGAGAGAGAGGATACGTGGGGGAAATCCATCGAATTTGGGTGAAATTACTTCGGGAGAAAATGAGTGTGGAGAGGTTGAACCTCCCTAAGCCCAAAGAGACAAATTGATTTGCAACTATCGATCTGTGGGAGACATGCGTCAATAGATCATCAACTTCAGGTGAAAGCACTCCAGTAGGAAGGGGGGTGTGTTGATTAAGAACTCCCGAAGGCCGGAGAGCCAGAGTTCATCTGATTCGTCTGTCAACCAAGGACAAGTGTCAATAGATCTTCCATTTCAAGAGATAGCCACTTCAGAGGAAAGTGGTGTCACACGAGTTGAGAAATCCTGAAGTAAATCGTGACCGTCACTTTGAGAGAGACATGCGTCGACATATCATTGACTTTGGGTGAAATCAATCTAGGATAAAGTGAGTGGGGAGAGGTTGAAACTCCCAAAATTCTGAATAGCCGAAGTGATTCATAGCCGTCAATCTGTTAGAGACATGCATTAACAGATCACATACTTTGGAAGAGAGGGGAAAGCAACGCGGAGTAGAGGGTCAACCGAAGTGGATCCCCACCATCAAACGATAAGGTCACGTGGCACACGATCCTTGACTCTGGAAGAAAGTACTTTAGGAGAATAGAGTGTTGGAATGCTCAGAACTCCCGAATGATGAAGTCTCGAAATGAACTTGAGCCGTTGGTTTAAAATGGACGTGTGGCGTTCGATATGGAAATCTAGGTATGGAGTACTTCGAAAGAAAATGTTGTGTGCGTGTCCGGGACTTCTGAACAGTGAAGTACTAGAGTAAATGAGAGCCATCGATACTCTAAATACACGTGGCATCAGATGGTGCACTTCAGAGGTTTAGCACTCTGGAGGTTTGCAATCGTGAGTACCTTGGAACTCTTGAAGCATAGAGTTATGGAGTAAATTAGAGTCGTCGATGCCCTGAGAACGCGTGGCATCAGATGGTTCTCTTTAGAGGATTAGTATTCCATAGGTTTTGTGAGGAGGTGCTTAGAATTATGCCGAAGCCTAGAGGCCCGAATTCATTAAGGGTCATTGATCTTGAGGGAGAGTAGGGACTGTTGATCCCTTCACTCCAATTCAGAAATCCACCACTTCAGAGTTCGAAGGAATTTGCATGCGATGAATCAAAAACTCCCAAAGCCTGAAGATATGAAGCACCGGAATAGGTGCCTATGGCCTTGGTGTTTAGTCATAGCTCGTGGTCATATGCGATGGTCACTGAAGAAAAAGGGGCTAGGCCTTGATTTCCAAATAAGAGACATCCAAGCCAAAGAGATAGGTGTCGTCTGATCCTGCACTCCAGAGAGAAGTCACTCTGGGAGGAATGAAGTGTGAAGGAACAAGGATTTCCAAAGGCTAGAGTCCAAAAGTCATCCCATCCGTCCATTGGATGGGACGCATGGCATAAGATCTACCATTTCAGAGGAAGTCACTCCGAGTGAAAATTGGATGTGTTGAACAAGAACTCCCGAAGGCCGGAGAGTCGGAGTTCATCTGAGTCATCCATCAACTGAGGACAAATGTTAGTAGATATTCCATTTTGGTAGATAGCCACGTTAGAGGAAAGTGGGGTCACATGGGTTGAGAAATCCTGAAGTAGATCATGACCATTGATTTGAGAGAGACACGTGTTGAGAGGTCATCGACTTCAAATGAAATCAATCTGGGAGAAATTGAGTGGGGAGAGGTTGAAACTCCCAAATTCTGAAGAGATGAAGTAATTTATAGTCGTCAATCTGTGGAAGACACACGTTAATAGATCATGTACTTCAGAAGCAGGGAGAAAGCAACACAGAGTAGAGAGACGCCCGAATTTGATCCCCACCGTTGAATGAGAGGGACTCGTGGATAACGATACTTAATATCAGAAGAAAACACTATGGAATAAAAGGTGGTGTGAGCATCCAGGACTCCCAAACACCAAAGTCTTGAAGTGGATCCAAGACGTTAATTTAGATGGATGAGTGGCGCCTAATCTAGAATTTCGGGTATGGAGTACTTAGGAGGAAAAGAGTTGGAGTGCTCGGAACTTCTGAACGTAGAAGTCCCGAAGAATATCATAACCATCTATCATGAGGGATGTGTGGTGCTCGATCTGTAACTCCAGGTACAAAGTACTTCGAAGGAAAAATGTGTAGGAATGTTTGAAACTCCTGAAGCATGAAGTTTCATAGTAAATAAGAGCCATTGATACTTTGAGGACACGTGACAACAGATGGCGCACTTCAATGGATTAGTACTATGGAGGTTTTGCGAGGAGATGCTTTGGATTCCTTTGAAGCTCAGAGACCTGAAGTCATTGAGGTCGTTGTTATTGAGGGAGAGTAGGGACCGTTGATCCCTTCACACCAGTTTGAAACTTCACCACTTTGGAGTTCGGAGGAATTTGCATGTGATGAATCCAAAATCCCCAAATCCTAAAGTTCCGAAGCACTTGAATAGGCGCATGTGGCCTTAGCATTTGTTCATAGCCCATGGTCATATGCGATGTTCACTGAAGAAAAAGGGGCTAGGCCCCAATTTCAAAATTAGAGACCATAGGATGGAGTATTTGATTAATTAAGGAGAACGAAATTTTGATGCCCTATTCCTTAAAAACTTTTAAGGGGTTGGGTGTGTTACAATAGTGAAGATATGCATGGAGCCTCTATGAGGTGAGCAGAGAACAAGAACCTCTTAATTTCTAGAGTTGATGAATGAGCATAAGGGGTGCACGGAAGAATTATTCTAAGTGTTAGGTTCAAGAGAAAGAGCGCAAAGCTCTTAAGCCTTTCAGAGCTAACAAAGCTCAGGAAGAATAGCGATATTGAAGTATCAAAAGGAAAGGTTCCTTTGTTTGGAAGACAAATGAACAAGATATGTTTGGGAAGAGCCAAGGTCTGTTGTGATTGTTGGATATGGGAAAGAGCATGGGAGATAACCCCTTGGGTCCTTTGGACTTTGTGAGTTCGGAGAATTCAACGAGTTTGTCGTAAGGGAGGTAAAATCCCTGAAGTCCCGAAGTTAATCTAGACCTTAGATCTGAGGATGGCCAGGATCCATCTCGACCATCAGACCTATGAGTTAGTCAGTCTGACATTGAACGCTTCAGGAGAATAGAGGCTTAGTAATTCCAAGAATCTCGAAGAACGAAGTAGTGAAGTAATGTGGACCATGGATCTATGGATTCCTTCAGGACCCCTATCGACTGTTCGATCGAAGGAATATGGGTATTATGTCGAGAGTACATGGGGACCCATGTGTCAAGCGAAGGTGATTCCAGGTGTCCCACTTGGAGTGGCACACACTGGGGTATTAAGAGGCAGATAGTCGCGAGTTTCTTTGGAAATCCATGGAGCGACAGAGTCCATTTGTACCATCGATATGAGAGAGAGGATACATGGAGGAAATCCATTGACTTTGGGTAAAATTTCTCTGGGAGAAAATGAGTGTGGAGAGGTTGAACCTCCCGAATCCCAAAGAGCCGAAGTGATTTGCAGTTGTCGATCTATGGGAGACATGCATCGACAGATCGTCAATTTTGGGTGAAATCACTTCGGGAGGAAGGGGTATGTGTTGATTAAGAACTCCCGAAGGTCGAAGACCTAGAGTTCATCTAAGTCATTCGTCAGCTGAGGACACGTGTCAGTAGATATTCCATATTGGGAGATAGCCACATCAGAGGAAATTAGGGTCACGTGAGTTGAGAACTCCCGAAGCAAATCATGATCGTCGCTTTGAGAGAGACACACATCGACAGATCGTCGAATTTGGTTGAAATCACTTCGGGAGAAAGCGAGTGGGGAGAGGTTGAAAATCCCGAGGTCCGAATAGTTGAAGTGATTCATAGCCATTGATATGTGAGAGACACACATTAACAGATCACATACTTCGAAAGACAGGGAAAAGAACCGTGGAGCAGAGGGTTGCCCGAAGTGAATCCCCACCGCCAAACATGAAGGACGTATGGCCCATGATCCTTGACTCTGAAAGAATGTACTTCAGGAGAATAGGGTGTTGGAACGCTCAAAACTCCCAAATGATGAAGTCTTTAAATAAACCTGAGCCTTTGATTTAAAACGAATGCGTGGTGCTCGATCTGGAACTCTAGGTACAAAGTACTTTAGTAGAAAAGGTTGTGTGCACGTCTGGGACTCCTGAACACTGAATTTCTAGAGTAAATTAGGGCCATCGATACTCTGAGGATGCGTGGTGTCATATGGTGCACTTCAAAGGTTTAACACTCCAGAGGTTTGCAATCGTGAATACCTTGGAAATCTCGAGCATGGAGTTCTGGAGTAAATCAGAGCCATCGATGCCCTGAGGACACGTGGCATTAGATGGTGCCCTTCAGAGGATTAGTACTCTGAAGGTTTTTCGAGGAGGTGTTTTGAATTCCGCCAAATATCAATGGTCAAAAGTCATTGAGGGTCGTTGATATTGAGGGAGAGTAGGGACCGTTGATCCCTTCGCGCCAGTTTAGAATTCCACCACTTCAGAGTTCGGAGGAATTGGTGTGTGATGAATCAAAAATCCCGTTGCCCAAAGATTCGAACCGCCAAAATAGGTGTCTGTGGCCTTGGCATTCTTTCATAGCCCGCAGTCATATGCGATGGTCTTCGAAGAAAAAGGGGCTAGGCCCTAATTTCCAAATTAGAGACCATGGATGGAGGATTTGAGTCTCTTAAGAAGAATAAAATTTGTATGCCCCACCATGGGTGTGTTACAAATTGGTATCAGAGAACGGAAACAACACTTGGACTTCTTGGGATCATGCACGAGTCACATAAAGAGGAAAAGTGAGATGGGTAAAACCCTATGGACGCTGAGGCAAGAAGGTTTTCTTGCTAGATGTTATCGCATAGAAAGGAAAGTGACCCTGGTTGGTTATAGCCATGAGAGAAGGAAACATCAATATGAGATATGACTGTGAGATTAATCTTGTAAGTGGCTGAAATCTCAAACTAAAGGACACTAATGATGAAATTAAACTATCAAAGTGAATGCATGAGTTAAAAAGGTGCAAGATATGTACCTACATATACACGAATGTGCATACATGATCATAAGGATGATTGGAAGATCCTTGGGAAAAGGATACAAAGCCTGATATTAATACCATTTAGGTATGACTGATATTAAATGTGCAAGTGATGCACATGCATGATGTAAGAGTATAGTTATAGGCACAATATGGTTGCCATGATGAGTGAAATATAAAGAAAGAATTGCTCTTGTCCATATTAAACGAATACTATGGATGCATGGAAGACTCCATTCTGAACAATTATGAAAGTTATGTTCCAAATAATATCTTGAGGGGAATGTATTCCATTTCCTCAGGGAATACTAATATAATAATTAGATAAAAGGGTAAATGAGAAAGATTCTCTATTGTCATGATAAGAGGCAAATGATTAAGCCTTTGAGGATCACATGAGAAGGATTGTGAACAATCCTTAGTTGAATTATCTTAAAAGTAAAGATGTATATGGGCTGTGAAACATACCTATGACAACTACATGCAGGCTTAGAATTATGAATATGGTTAAGTACATCATGGATGTAAGTTAACAAAACCAGAATATGTATGGATAAATAATTTGGGTGCATGACAAAGATGCATGTTTATATTAGTTATGTAATATTTGGTAAACAACTAAAGCTAACTCAAGGCTGAGTCCATCATAGATAGTGATGGACATGCAATAAGGAAGTTTCATGCTAAGGGAGTTCCCTGTGGAAGAATTGTGTGAAAAATCTGTGAGGAGGTCAGAGTCACAACCTTAATAACTGCTGAGAAACTGAGCAGTGAGCTACAAGATTATATATATATATATATATATATATATATATATATATATATATGGATTAAATTTTGAAATCATCATGTAATGAATGTAAGACTAATGAATGAATAAAGGAGTATGTTTGATTGAATAGGCTTGGTTAAAGCCATGTTAAGAAAATGCAGTGAGGCCTTTAGAGATAACTTAGTTGGGTTGAAAAGTCCCAGGCGGTGTAGAAAGAATTGGAAGAAGGGGAGAGACCCTAAATCCTTTCTTGCTATGTGTTATCTTTCCTCTAGAATGAAAAAGCTGATTTACTATTAAAAGTAAATGTTTTGAGACCATAGTGATGATGATTGTATTATTTCAAAAACAATTTAGAACTGTCTGTATTGCATTCATGGAAACCCTTGAGGATAATGTGATGAAGTGCATAAAGATATGCTAGGAAATTTTGAAGACGTTTTATGGATTTGAATGTTATGATACATGCATTTTTATTGATATTACAAATAATGATGCATGTTGTGTATAGAAAGGAATTGTAACTGTTGAGGAATACAATTACCAATAATGGGAAACCTCAAGAAGAGGATGACCATGGGAAGGCTGCGGTCGAAAAATTGTTGACAGGACTGTGAAAATCCCGCTAAAGAACTGCTGATGAGGTAAACAAATTAGAAATAGGGTGCTAGCAGCCAAGAATAGGTATAAAAATGTTCATGCTTATGCGGCTCAAGGTATGAAAATATTGGGTGAGAATCCCTTTTGAAATATTTTATTGTCTCATGTTATGCACAAAATTTTGAATGGGTAGTTGTATGCCATGGATACCCACGTAGGGTATGATTCAGGAAGGAGAACCCGAATGTTGGAGGTGTGAACCTTTAGCAGTAAAGACTGATTGTATGATGTAGGAGCATTTGAACCAAATGATCTCTGTTGACTCAAAAGGTTAAAAACCTTTATTAAGAGATCATATAAATCCCTTCGACCAACTACAGATCAAGATCATGAGGATCACGAAAGAAAACCCTGATCGAATCATGTTAATCAAGAACCTAACAGAGGAAGTGAACATGATCTGTTCATCAGAAGGAAACCAATCCCAGTAGTCATATTGATTTCAAGATCCACTGGAGTTAATGGATCAAATGCCAATCATTCTATAAGATTGACAACCCATATTCATTGAAGAGATCGAATGGGAACATGGGTTAACGACAGAGACTGTGCCCATATTTTAAGTTCAATGTATCTTTGTTTTGAGTTTGGGGTCCGATTGTAGATCGGACGACTCGTATTGATTGCAGAGCGCGAAGGAGAAATTAACTAGAGTGATAGTTCACGACCCGCAATCAACCAACAATGTTGATCTCGTCAGGGTGGATGATCAACGACCACAATTAAAAGAGTTGGGCGATAAATTTTCAGATTATGGGGATTGAACTCTCCGATAAAGAGTGAGCACATTGGGGATTCCGCAATCACTGTGAACAAATGATTGGTGGGTGGAACTGGAAGGAACCCACACGTTAATGCCACGTAAACTCGTACCGTGATTGGGTTCTGTGGTTGAATTTGGAAAATCGAGGCTCTGCTCTCATTCTAAATTCTCGATCAAATACTTCTATGTCAGAATTGTTGCATTTGGAATCATTTGGTTTAGAATTGATCTAGGGATAAGATCGATGACCCGTATTCAATGCGGGGAAGGCATATGCACGTGGATTAATTTCAGGACCTGTACCTGCAAATTAAACTCAATATAGTTTTTTTTGAGTTTGGGGTCCGATTGAAGATCAGACGACCCATATCCATTGTGGATATCGGAAGGAGAATTAAACCACTAGCTAGTTGAGGTTCCACAATTCCTTATTGTCGTTGGATCCGAAGGAAGACAGATCTTCATCGTTGAATTGTTGACAAGGGGTTTATCCAGGATCATAGCACCTGGACACAGGAGCTGAAAGGGTAGCCCCTGAAAAGAATAGAGCTAACGTCACAACTCTTGATCACGTGGAGAGAAAACAGAGTCAATTTGGGCCAGTCAAGGAAGGTAGAGTTTGGCACTCTACATTAGACTGTGGTCATGGGGACTGGTTCTATGGGAATAAAGGTGCTCATAGTTAGCCCGTTGAATGGAATGCATTGAGGGAACGCATGTTGCATAAGATTGTAGACAATGGATTTTTCAGTAAGAAAGGAGGATCTTCCAATGTTTTACTTATATTATGTAAGCGCTGAAGGAAAACAAATTTGGGTGGACATGAGTGTTGGAACCCTGGTTATTAATGGAGGAAGAATGCTTAAATGCATTTATGTGAAACTTTTGAGTTTCATGTGTATTGATTTGGGATCATGATCGACCTATAGCAGGAAGTATGGTCCTATTGTAAGAATGAATGAAAATGAATAAGAGATATGATGAAAATGTTGGTTAAATTCTAGCACACCATGGCCAAGAACCTAGCATAAAGTGTGACAAACTTGAAATCAATGCAAGAGTACATTGGGTATGAATGTGGCCATGAATATTAGCACATTTGTTAAAATACTTTGAAATGTTGAATTACATTTTGAAAGGTCTGATATGTTGAAATAAGGCACAGGCAAGGAATGAGATCCCCTTTTCATGTTTATATAGATGTGATGAACTATTACTATGCATGGTTTTGAATATATATATATATATATATACCTAGATGCATGAGAGACTAACAGTTTGTTTGGCTGTGTAAAGAATGAATTGCAGGAAAAAAAATGGTCTTGGATATGGAAACATTTTAAGCCCATAAGGAAGACCAATTATCTGCTGAGCCAAACCGCTATGGGAAGGAAAGTCCCATAATTATGAATCTGGTTCCTGTGCAGAAAAAATATGAAAACAAAATGTGGAATTTGGAAATCTGTGGGTGACAGATTTACAAGAAAATTTTGAATTTAAAATTTATGATGATGTTTCATGAATTTTTGTATGCTTGTGATACAGGTGAGAAGAAAACTTATGTCAAGAAAGGATAGATGAAGGGTATCAAGATGTAAAAACATGAAAAATGGTTACTGTTGAGCCATGACAACCCTATGGTAAGCCATGATCGCCTATAATGTGTTGTTTTGAGGTAACACAAGCCAAAGGAATGCCTCAACAGAGAAAGTCCAAGGAATGCCTCGATTGTAAGGCTCGATAAAGTCTCTGGAATTGTTCTTGTGCGAGAAAACCTTGGCAAGGCAAGATGGATCACTCGAGGAACTATATAGCAGCGAAGGGGATTCCTGAGCCTGGGCCTGGAGGGTGAGTGACCGCAAGGAAGAGGAGACCTTGATAGTTATTGTAAACTATTGATTGGGATCATGCACACGATAGATAGTTATTCCTGTGTGATAAAACCTTGGCAAGGCAAGATGAATTACCCGAGGGACTATATAGCAGAGAAGAGGATGCCTGAGCCTGGGACTAGACGGTGAGTGACTGCAAGGAAGAAGAGACATTGATAGTTATTATAATCTATTGATTGGGATCACGAACACAATCGGTATATCAAAGAAAAATAGTGAGCTTGAATAACAAGAAAACCATGTGGATACAAATACACAACTGCGCAGATAAATATTGTGCTAATATTATGAAATTTTCCTAGAAATTTTTGTGCAATGTTTTCGCATGAGAATATGAATAATGCGTTTTTTGTCCAAGAATTATTGAAAGAAGATGACAAAGATTAAGGGTCTGAAAAAGGACCTGATCGAGAAATAAGGTCAAGATTTATGAAACAACTGAATGAGAAAGGTATGAAAGTTGTTTTTGAGAAAGAACACGGAGGACGATGTTCCTTTAAGGGGGAGGGAATTGTAACACCCCTGTTTCCCCCAGCTTGTAATTAATCATAAAATAGGATTACCATGCTAAGGCATGTGGATGATGTAAATGTATTATTGTTAAATTTCCCATAACTGATTGTTGGGGGGTGAAGCCTTGAAGTACGAGGCATGATATCTTTTGAGCAAATAAATCAGTTAATGAAGAAAGGACCAGTGGTTGAATTATCAACCACCCCCATGAATGGAAGAATGGTCTAGCTGTAGAATGTCAGCCCGAGGTACCACAGAGACTTGCAGACCCGAGCTTCCTTTTGACAGAAGGAACATGATAGGTCAAAAACCTTCATAAATAAGAAAGGTAAGATACACACACATAGACGATAAGGACGGGGGAAAACAAGAGAAGAGACACCATAAGAGAGCGCAAGCTTGGAAGGAGATGCATGAACCAAAAGGAGGTGCAAATAACACAACCTAAAGGACCCAAACACGAGCTTGATGCTAAGGAAGTATCTGATAAACCTCATAGGGATACTATGATAAAGAAAAGGTATCTGAGAGATGGAATAGTTCCCTAGTGATATCATGGCTTGGCACGAGGGTGGATAGAGTGCTAAGAATGAATGCCTATCAGCATATGGTTGGGTGGAAAGTCACACACCCACAATCAGTTAGTTGGTTGCAACCTGTAATAGATAAGTATTCTCATACCCTGTGAAATTGAGTTGTAACTATGTAATCAAGTTTGATATACTGTGAATGACCCAGGGATGTGCATGTTTTCTTAATGGTTATACTGTATCTCTTTATTCTTGTTTAAATTGTGTATTTAAGAAAGTATGGAATTGTCTGATCACGTAAATTCCCAAGCCCTATGGTGGCTTAAGTAAAAATAAGTGGACTGTGAGTTCGTTGACCTTGGGCATAGTTTTCATGGGTGCATGTCAACACTCCCAGTTTCCCTAAGTCTCTGGGATGATGAAGTCTATTAAGCTCAGGAGAGGTAGTGTAGATATGCATGGATTTTCTATGAGGCGAGAAGCAACTGAGAACCTCTTAAGTTCTAGAGTTGATGAATGAGCACAAGGGGTGCATGGAAGAATTCATCTAAGTGTTAGGTTCAAGAGAAAGAGCGCAAAGCTCTTAAGCCTTTGAGAGCTAACAAAGCTCAAGAAGAATAGCGAGATTGAAGTATCAAAAGGGAAAGTTCCTTTGTTTGGAAGATGAATGAACTAGATCTGTTTAGGAAGAGCCAAGGTCTGTTGTGACTGTTGGATATGGGAAAGAGTGGGGGAATTAACCCCTTGGGTCCTTTAGACTTCGCGAGTTCGGTGAATTGAGCGAGTTCGTCGTAAGGGGGGTAAAATCCCCGAAGTCTCGAAGTCCCAAATTTAATCTAGGCCTTAGATCTGAGGATGTCTTGGAACCATCTCGACCGTTAGACCTATGTGGTAGTCAGTCTAGAGTTGATCGCTTTAGGAGAATAGAGGCTTAGTAATGCTAAAACTATCAAAGAATGAAGTAGCGAAGTAATGTGGACCATGGATCTATGGATTCCTTCAGGACCCCTCTCAACTGTTCAATTGAGGGAATATGGGTATTACGTCGAGAGCACGTGGGCACCCATGTGTCGAGTGAAAATGATGCCAGGTGTCCTACTCAGAGTGGCACACACTGGGGTGTTAAGAGGCAGATATCCATGAGTTCCTTTGGAAATCTATGGAGTGACGGAGTCCTTCTGTACCGTCAATCTGAGAGAGAGGATACGTGGTGGAATCCATCGACTTTGGGTGAAATAATTCTGGGAGGAAACGAGTGTGGAGAGGTTGAACCTCCCAAATCCCGAAGAGCCGAAGTGATTTGCATCTGTTGATCTGTGGGAGACATGCTTCGACAGATCATCGAATTCAGGTGAAATCACTCTAGGAGGAAGGGGGATGTGATGATTAAGAACTCCTGAAGGCTGGAGAGTCAGAGTTCATCTGAGTCATCCGTCAGCTGAGGAAAAACGTCAACAAATCTTCCATTTCGTGAGATAGCCACTTTGGAGGAAGGAGGGGTCACGCGAGTTGAGAATTCCTAAAGTAAATTGTGACCGTCACTTTGAGAGAGACATGCGTCGACATATTGTCAACTTCAGGGGAAATCACTTTAGGAGAAAGTGAGTGGGGAGAGGTTGAAACTCTCGAAGTCTGAATAGCCGAAGTGATTCATAACCATCGATCTGTGAGATACACGCGTTAACATATCACGTACTTTGGAAGAAAGGGTAAAGCAACGCGAAGCAGAGGGTCACCCAAAGTGGATCCCCACCTTCAAATGAGAAGGATGCGTGACACACGATCCTTGACTCTAGAAGAAAGTACTTCGAGATAATAGAGATTTGGAATGCTTAGAACTCCCGAATGCCGAAGTCTCAAAATTAAACTGAGCCGTTGATTTAAAACAGATGCGTGGCACTCGATCTGGAACTACGGGTACAGAGTACTTCAAGAGAAAAGGTTGTGTGCGCGTCTGAGACTCTCGAACACCGAATTTCCATAGTAAATCAGAGCCATCGACACTTTGAGAATGCATAGTGTCAGATGGTGCACTTAAGAGGTTTAGCACTCTGGAGGTTTGCAATCATGAGTATCTTGGAACTCTCGAAGCACGTAGTTCTAGAGTAAATCAAAGTTGTTGATGCCCTGAGGATGCGTGGTGTCAGATGTTTCCCTTCAAAGGATTAGTACTCCGGAGGTTTTGTGAGGAGGTGCTTTGAATTCCGCTGAATATTAGAGGCCCGAAGTCGTTGAGGGTTGGTAATCTTGAGGGGGGGAGTAGGGACCGTTGATCCCTTTGTGCCAATTCAAAAATCCACCACTTCGGAGTTTTGAGGAATTGACGTGTGATGAATAAAAAACTCTCGAAGCCTGAAGATACGAAGTGCCATAATAGATGCCTGTGGCCTTGGCATTCAGTCATAGCCCGTGGTCATATGTGATGGTCGCCGAAGAAAAAGGGGCTAGGCCCTGATTTCCAAATTAGAGATCATGGATGGAGGATTTGATTCTCTTAAGAAGAACAAAATTTTTACGCCCCACCATGGGTGTGTTACATGGAGGTTAATGTCTTGAAGCATGTTGATACAATATGGAGAATTGAATACCTATTTTTTTCACAAGTAGTATTAGTACATGCGCCATTATTACACAATCCAAAAAATACAATTGGAAATAGGGAAAACTATAGAAAACTTCGATAAAATTAAGGAGGTGATTGTTCAACATTATGGAAGGATTTACACATAGGAGAGTGAGGAAGGTACAAAAATAAGTAGGCAAGAAATGTTGGAAAACATCCAACATGCATATCGGAAACAAAGAATGAATCTTTGCTTGGAGAAATTAGTGAAAAAGAAATTTCCCAAGCTGTTTGGGGTCTCAAACAGGACAAGCCACTAGGGCCAGATGGTTTCTCCATCCACTTTTTTAAAGTCTTTTGGGAAACAATCAAACACGATTTGAAAAAAATGCTAAACTATACTCTTAGGAAAAAAAGGTAGGTGTCTCTACAAACTCCACCTTTCTACAATTAATTCCCAAAGAGTTCAACCCCTCAATTTTTTCTCAGTTTCAACCGATATCTCTATGAAATTCTACTTATAAATCCCTTACAACAATTATAGAAAATAAACTAAAACCTCTCCTTCCCAAGATAATTTCTAACAACCAAGGAGGTTTCATTAAAAATCGTCAAATTGTAGACAATATTGTTCTAGTTCAAGAGGCCATAAACTCAATTTGTAACAATAAAGAAAAAGGGATGGTCATTAAACTAGACATGGAAAATGACTTTGACAAGGTAAGACACTCTTTTCTCTTCTTTGTTCTTAGAAAATTTGTGTTCTCAGAAGCCTTTATAGAAAGGATTCAAGTTTGTATAGACTCCCCCTAGATTACGCCAATGATAAATGGAAGGTCGACTCAATAATTTCATTTTATTAGGTGTTTGCATCAGGGTTGTTCTCTCTCCTCCTCCCTCTTTAATTTATTGGAAAATTATTCAAGAAGAAAATTGGAATATGAACCTCGAATGGGAAGAATTCTAGGTCTGCATCTGACACATGGAGTTAAGGGAATTAATAATTCACAATTTTCCAATGACACACTTCTCCTAAGGGTTTCCTCAACCATAATTTCCAAAATATTGAAGAAGATATCGAATCTCCTTCTCCTATCATAAAGAGGACAAATAAACAACAACAAAAGACTTCTTGGCGTGTCTCAATTTTTTCCATCAAAGGAGGTTTCCATCATCTTTTATCAGACATTTCTGGACCCCCTGATCTAAGCTATGGGATCATATATGGAAAGGGGACTTCCTCCTTAAGATAAACTCTTTATGTTGGATCATGGTTCACAATAATATTTTAAGAACTGCAAATTTGCAGAAAAGAGGAATAGTTGGACCCTCCAGGAGACAACACATCATCTTTTCTTTGAATGTGGATTCTCGAAATAGGTCTGGGATATAATATACATAAATTTTCATGCTCATCACTCCTTCCCCACCAACTGACATGATATGTTCTTGTTCTGGAAATGACGATACTCTAGAAACGTCTCCAAAAAGTCCATATAGGTGCACCTCTGGAAGGAAATACCTAAATTTATTTTTTGGGAGATATGGGTAGAAAGAAAGAAATAAATATTTTAGGATAAAATCTTCCAGCCTCAAGAGTTCACTCTTTGGCCTATAGTCCACTTTCTAAAGTCATTTTTGCCAAAGAACGCAAGCCAAATTCTCTAGCTAGTCTTGATCTCGTTGAGAAAGAATTGCTCAATAACATTCTTAGTTAGAGGTACTTCTAGAAATAAAATCCTTCCATTGACCCTACCTTGTCTCCAGTGGAATATCAAGTTCAATGATCAATACTTCTTAAAATGGAGACAACAATAGGCCAAAATGATTCTCTTTTTTGATGGGGTATCAGAAGGAAACATAGGGGCGGTAGGTATGAAGGAGGGGGTGGTGGGGGGGTTTCATATATGGCACTAACGGATTTTTTTTTTTTCAATTTGCATTGGGTCTTGGATGCACTTCAAATAACCAAGAAAAAGTCTTAGCAGTATACAAGGGGTTAAAACTTGTCAGACGAAATAAAAAATTGGGCATCATTGTACTAAGAGACTCGAAGTTGATCATTAAAGGTTTGCGTAGGCTCAAAAAAAGAACTCATCTGAATATCTAGAGAATATAACAAAGGATCGAAGCTGAGGAAAAATTGTTGATTAAGGTTGGTTGTCATTGATGTCAACCCTTGAAGAAATCCCTGTAGTACAAAGGTTGGGTAATGGACCCAATATTGTTTGATGTAAATATGACTCGTTATTGTCTTATGATGGTTGATAATAAGTAGAAATGTATGAACTCCAAAGTGGTCCCCTTATGGTGAAAGCCCTCACGGGAAGACACTTTGTGGATTGAGTTATCCTAGAAGTATGGTTAGAGAACCCATGCTTATTTGTGGAATA
>JZKD02S0005571.1:518491-534147 GCA_000966675.3 Picea glauca
CTTCAGAAATCAGTTTAACCACTGAAAGGTAGATCATGGAGAGTACCAACTCATATAAAAATGGAATACCACACTTTGATGGACAAAAGTATGCTTTTTGGAGCATAAGGATGAATACATATGTACAAGCACAAGGGTTTGAAATTTGGCAATCAATTGTAGATGGATACACAATACCAACAGTTCCACCAACAAATGACAAAGCAGTGAAACTTTGCCAGAGTAATTCCAAAGCTACAAATACACTTTTGAATGGTCTCAGTGAAACAATATTCACCAAAGTTGCACATTGTAAATCCTCCAAAGATATTTGGGACAAGCTTCGAAATATTTATGAAGGGGATACAAAAGTGAAAGAAGCAATACTTCAAACTTACAGAGGTCAGTTCAAACAACCAAAAAAAAAGGAAGATGAGAATATTGCAGACTACTTCTTAAGAGTTGACTAGATAGTGAATGTAATCATATGATTGAGAGAAGAATCTATAATTGTTCAAAAGGTACTAAGATCTCTTCCTATGATATTCAACCCCAATATATCAAAACTAGAAGAAAGATTAGATCTGAACTCAATACGCATCGACAAATTGCATGGAATATTCACAACATATAAAATGAGTACTGAACATGAAAATCCAGATGTAAAATAAGCATCCGTCAAAGCATCCAAAAGATCAAAGCAAAAGGAAAAGGAAGAAGAATAATATAGCAACAACAGTGACGTCTCGGAAGATGATGAAGAAGTTGCCAACTTCGTCAAAAGACTGAACAAGGGAACCAATGGTAGGTATAGAGGTAAGCTTCCTTTAATTTGTTTTAATTGTGATGGTATTGGTCATTTTGCTAACAAATGTCCTCATAAGAAAAAGAGAAATGATGAAGGTTACTCAAAATGAAAACACACATACAAAGCCAAAAGAAATACAAAGAAATATTTCAAGAAAATCTTATGCCTCAAAGAAGACATCTCATCATCAGATCAAGATGAAATCAGTGACAGTGAGACAGGAAGAGTTCTATTCATGGCAGTAAAAGATTTTGAAAAAAAAGACTCCGATGAAGGATATGAATAATACGAAGAAGGATATGAAGAAGTCAAAGACAAAATTAAAGAGGCAGAAGTTGACTATCGAGAAGAAGTAATGTGTGCCATAGAAGTTATCAGAAGAGAAAAGAAGAAAAACACGAAACTACAAGCAGAGCTAGACAAGAAAAAGGACACTCGAGAACTAGAACAAATGATCACAAGATTGAAGGTTCAAATAGAAGAAGATAAAATAATTGAAGAAGCACTCAAAGAACAACTAGAAGAAAAGGACAAGATCATTGGAAACTTGGAAGAAAAGATTGTCACACTAAGAAAGGATATTCAAAAGAAAAATTTGCAGAATAGATCAAAAGTTCTGGATGACATTATCAACAATAAAAAATCTCATCTTGACAAGTCTGGACTTGGATACAATCAGACAGAAAAGGGATCAAGCTCCAAAACAACAAAGAAAGAAACAAATCCAAAAAGCTATGCATAAACAGTCAAAGGGGATAGGAATATGTACAAGGAAGATTACAGGGACACTCCTCCACCAAGAAGATTCAGATTTCATAATCAACAAAAGATAGATAGGCCTCAGAAAGAAGAAGGATTTAGAAGACCACCTTCTTTCAGAAGATCTTCAAATCCCAGGTATCAAACTATATTTTTTGGTTTATGTTATGCATGTAATAATTTTGGACATAAAGCTATGAATTGCAGAGCTAACAATATGAACAATAACAACTTTGAGAATCATAGACAAAGGGGTTACTCAGGAAGACCTAATGAAACAAAAAGAAGAAGTTACTACAGGTTTGAATCTTTGATCACTGAAGTGGAATGTTACAAATGTAACAATTTTGGACACGTGGCCAAAAACTACAGAATGGCAGTCCCTCCTAAAGAGTCTCAATAGAATAACAACAATCATAGACAAGAACCTCAGAAAACAACATGGATAAGAAAGCAAGATCAGTATAGCAATGACGAATGCATAGCTGATCTACAAGGTAAGAATAAGAAACACGGTTGGTATGTTGACAATGGGTGTTCAAAACACATGACAGGTGATAGAGACAAATTTCTTACACTGTGAAATGAAATAAATGGACCAGTCTCCTTAGGAAATGATAATTCAACCAAAATAATTGGAGAAGGCACAATCTGAATTGGGAACAAGAATAAAAAGGCACAAAATGTTCTACTGGTATAAGATATGAAACATAATCTTCTAAGTGTGAGTCAAATGTGTGACCAAGGTCATAAATTTACTTTCAATTCACAAAAGTGTGAGATAAGAAGAGAAGGTTCAGGGAAATTGGTTGGTACAGCTGCAAGAACTTCAAACAACATATATGTGTTAAGTGAAATTGAAAATGAAAAGTGTTTTCTAGGAAAGGAAGATGAAAGTGTTAGAATATAATGTATGTGCTTGTTTTACCATTGACAATATCACTATTGTCAGCCAAACATAGGCCGAAGCCACCCTCCGAGCACCTTAACCTTGACAGAGAATCACTCCGAAAGAAAACCCTAGGCTAGATAGCCAAAAAAAGGGTAGCACACCTTTCCCCAAGGATAGCGCACCAACAAGAGCTGATCAAATAGTCCAAGCCCTAACCAAGAGATAGTCCAAGCCAAATGTGATCTTCTAGCTACAATAGCTGCAATGGAATCTCTCCTCCAAACCTGTGCACAAAACTAGGCACTAAAGTGCGCACAAGTGTCACTCTGCAATTCTGAGACTGCCTTCCAGAATTAAGACTAGCCTCCTGTATTTATAGTAATTCTGGCTAACTACCTGGGATGACTTCTCATTCTGGGTATCTGTCTATTCAGTATATATTATTTCTTCTAGCTGACTTCTTCTCTTGGAGGCTAATAACCTAATACAAGTTATCCTTTTGAGCTGACATGTCTTCTAGGGTTATTAGCCAACTCATTAGGGTTTCTTCTTGCTTCCCATAATATTCTATTCTTGTCAGGTTTACATGTGGAGGTAAATACCTCTCGTAACTACCATAATATCAACACTCCCTCCTAGCTAGGGAGGTATTACAGAAAACAGTCTTGAGCACAAACATACCATTCACCTGGTAGCATAAACATAGTCATCTAGACTATCTTATGATTAGATCATGAGCACCATCATCACTATAAGTGTCATCAACTACATCATCTCTCGGAACCATACTCTATCTGAGTAATCAGACATGATTCTCACTCCACAGAGTGACACAAGAGCCATTCTTATAATCTAGAAGAATAAATGTTCTGAACCATTTTCTGTCTAGGAAATATCTGTTAATTGATCATCCATCTAGATGATAATCATTTTCAACACTGTTGATAGTCTTCAAGGAAATCAGATCAATATCATTCAATAGAACACAAATGTGTCTATCCATAGTAGTACATAACTACAATTCAGTGGTACAATACCACACCAAGTAGCACACAAGTACTTGATCAGTGACGTATAATCACAAACAATGGAACACACCCACCATAGTAGTATGCATCTACTATTATAGAGACATACAGTCTTCATAACACTCATCTGATATCAATCTGCACAGAAACAATCTTATGATATAAATTGAATCAACTGGGCCATTCTTCCACTCACATCTGTGATATCTTGCAAGATCATCTACCCTCATAAGGTAAAATATCAATGATGAGCTATCTGGACTATTCTTCTCAAGCAAGGAAGAATAATTGTCTTGATTTCTAAGCTTGGACCATTCCCCACCTTGAGCCATTCTTTTGACACTAGCCAAAGTGTAACCTGGAGAGAATGAGTCTGCCCTAAGGAATGTTTGTCCCTGATTACTAAACCTGGACCATTCCTCCAGCACTAAACAAAGTGCAACCTGGGGAGAATGAATCCGCCCTAAGGAATGAATGTCTAGACCATTTCTCACGTTAACCACAAGAGGAAATGTCTGTCCTGCACCAACCTCCAAAACAGACCACTACCCATGTTAATGAAAATGGGAAGTCATTGTTCGATGAGGCGGGCCAGTCTTCTTGAGTAACCCTCAAGAAGAGAGACTACCCTATACAAATACCCATGTTAACCACAATGGGAAGTCGATTTCTATGGTACATCAACAATCTAAACCATTTTCCAAACTGGAAAATGCCTATCCGTCAGAAATCTCAATCCACTTTCCAAACTGGAAAGAATCTTCTAGTCATATCCATCAATCAATAATACATCAGTGCTCCCTCCCAACCTGGGATTCATCTCTTCCTTTTTCAATAAGGAATTTGTCTCCACGAGCTCCATATTGAGTACGCAAACTCTTTCATCTTGAATAGAATCTTTATCAAAATGTTTGCTTATCTTCTCATCTGTGGAGATATGTATTGTAGAACCACTTTCTCCTTTCTGGACTTCATCATGGATAATTTAATGCTTGATTTCAAATGTACTATGTTCTGGAACACTGGTATTCTCTGAAGGTTTCTTGTAGCTCTAATCAATAAGGTATATCATTGTTGGAAAACTGGAACATATCCATGTGGCACTTATTCTGTCATCATGAGATCTGATATTCTGAGTAATCATCTTGATACAATATCTTGTTATAGAAAATATTCACCACGCTTCTATTGTGCATTGGAGGTTCTCCACCAAGTTGTTTCTTCCATTTGCATACAAGGGTCTCTTTCTGGTATACCTCAAAGCCTTGAGGTTGCTCTTCATATGTTCTTTGTTCAATTTCTCTGGAGAACAGTCTTTGCATTCATCTGATGTAGAGATCCAACCCATGGATATCGTGGATGATATAATGACTCATGTAGAGGTATGTCTGGTTTACTGGAACAAGTAATCGTCATAGTCTTCTCCCTCATCTGGGAGAACCTTTAGTTATAGATCTTGCAATGCTTGCATATACACACTGTTATTCATCACAACTTTTAGTTCCTCTTCTTGATTTCTTTTAGTGAATTCATATCAGGCTGGTAATCTCGTGATTCTTAATGACTGGTTGTTCTGGCTTCTCTCCCTTTCTTGGAATCTTCATGTTCTTCCTAATGTTTTTCTTTAGCTCTTGGGTCCATGGAGTTTATTATAGATTCCATGCCCTAAAGATTCCACTTCTTCCTTTCATTATGGAATCATGGATGTGGATGGACAACCAGGGATACTTTAAGGCTTATCTTCGAAGAATACTTCTTCTAAGATTGAACTAAACACGTACTATCTTTCATGGCTGCTACCATGGATATAGATTTCATCATCTTCAATATATCATAGGATTATCTCCCTCCTAATCCTTGCTTCATGTATAAGTGCATATAATCCTCTCCCTCCGTCTAACAGAGTCCATGCTTCTGTCTGCATCCTTATTGTCTTCTGCAATATATAATCGGCTCCCTCCATCTAACAGAGTCCATGCTTCCATCTTATTGTTCTTTTGTAAAACGTCATAAGTCTTTCTCCAATTTTCTCTTGATTGCTGACTTCTTTCTATCTTTGCTTCTTCTAAGTCTTTTCATGATTGATTATGATTTCGGCTTATCTTGTAATAGCTTCCCCATGATTTGTTTGATGTATTTCATCCTTTCATGTGTATTATCTAACTTGTATAATGATATAAATCCTTATCTTGTTGTTCTTCCATAAGTATAGTTCTTCTTGGAACATATTATCTTCTAAGAGATAGATATACAAGATATGTACAGAGACTAAGCAAACAAGGTATGTACAAGAAATAAGAGTATTGTTACCTTCAGAAGAATAAGTCTTTTTCATCCTGCTTAGTCTTCTTTGTAGGTTCCTTTTCTTTGGCAACTGATGCTTTGTGTTTCTCCTTACTTTTCTTTAGCTCGGGACAATGACTCTTGTAGTGACCACACTTTTGACAGTTGAAGCATTGTATTTCTGAAATATCTTTCTCTTTATTTGTCTTCCTCTTTGAACCAAACTTCCTTTTGTTCCTGAAATTATTGAATCTTGCTGTGAAGGCTTGATCATCATACTTCTTTTGGGGTTTCTCTTTTGAATTGATCCTGGATTCTTCTTGATCCCACCAAGTCCAAAGTTCTTCAAATGTAGGCTACTACTTCCTTGTGTTCATGCTTGTGGAAAATGCATCCCACGTCTTGGGAAGACCATTGAGTACTATGTTTACCAATTCCTTCTCTGAAATGATCTCTTCAATAGCTTGTAGTTGATCTCTTAACTGAGATATCCTCACAAAGTATGATGTTGTGCTGTCATCATCATTCATCTTTATGTCACATAGCTCATTCTTTAGACTCATTATTTGTCCAATGTTTCTGACTGAGAAGAGGTTTGTTAGGGCATCGTACATATTCTTCGATGAGTCAAGATGGGACATGTAGGGTATCAAGTGGTATTTTATATATTCCACTATGATACTCATAGAATTGATGTCATAGTATTTGAACTCCTCCATAACTACAGTGTTATGTGGTTCCTTCTATTTTTCTTCTTGAAACTCTGGTTTCACGATCTTTCCTTTCACGATATCCAACCCTTTGTTCTTGGAAAGGATGAGGTCAATCCTTGTATTCCATGCTATGAAGTTATAAGCTCCATCTAACTTGTTTTTTGACTTCATAGAGTAAGTCATGGCTGCTTTGACTTGGTCAACCCTAGATTTGACCAGAAACTCAAACTTGACGTCTTGGCTTGCTGAGAGTACCAGGAGATGAGATAGGCTAGGGCACACTGATCTATCCATAGATTAGGTCAATCCATTCACTTAAGGTGCCTCAATGAGAGTATTAAGGTTTTTACAACTACACATGCTAGAAACCCTAGCGACAGTTCTTCAACGAGCTTAATATCCTTCTGGATATGTTTCCTTCCAACGGTTAGACTGAATGAAGGAGGTGTGGGCCCATAAATTGTTAGAATATAATGGATGTGCTCATTTTACCATTGACAATATAGCTATTGTCACCCAACCATAGGCCGAAGCCACCCTCCGAGCACCTTAAACTTGACAAAGAATCATTCTGGAAGAAAACCTTAGGATAGATACTGTAATGTCATCTGTCCTCCAAACCTACACTCAAAACTGGGCACTACAGTGTGCACAAGTGCTGCTCTGCAATTCTGAGATAGCCTACCAGAATTAAGACTGGCCTCCTGTATTTATAGTAATTTTGGCTAATTGCCTGGGCCAAATTTTCATTCTAGGTATCTGTCTGTTCAGTATATATTATTTCTTTTGGTTGAATTCTTCTCTTGGAGGCTAATCACCTAATACAAGTTATCTTTTTGAGTCGAAATGTCTTCTAGGGTTATTAGCGAAATCATTAGGGTTTCTTCTTGCTTCCCGAAGTATTCTATTCTTGTCAAGTTTACATGTGGAGGTAAATACCTCCTGCAACTACCATAATATCAACATAAAGTTGGATATGGCATAGAAGAATGGGTCACATGCATTTTTATAACCTTTTCAAAGTTAGCAAAAGAGAAGTAGTCAGAGAAATTCCCCAGATCACGAAACCAACCAACACTTTATGCAAGCATTGTCAACAAGGAAAGAAAACAAAGACCAGGTTCAAATCAAAGGAATATTCAACAACAAGACCAATGGAAATTATGCATACTGAACTAGTTGGACCAACTACAATAAAGGGCTTAAAAGGTGAGAGATACTTTATGTTATTAGTTGATGATTATACAAGAATGACTATAGTTTTCTTTCCCAAGAACAAGTCAGAAGCTTTTGAAAACTTCAAGATCTACAAGGACATGGTTGAAAATGAGATGGATTCAAGAATCAAATGCTTGAGATTTGATAATTGAGGATAGTTCACTTCAAAGTAATTTATGGACTATTGCAACAGTCATGGAATAAAAATGCAATTCTCCGTTGCTAGGACACCTCAACAGAATGGAGTTGTTGAAAGAAAGAACAGGACAGTACAGGAAATGGCTCGAACAATGCTAATGGATTCCAAATTGATAGATATATTTTGGTCACAGGCAGTGCATACAACAATTCACATTCAAAATAGAGTAATGCTGAGAAACAACACTGATAAAACTCCCTACGAGCTATGTGTTATCACTCCAGGAGTCCTTCTCAGGTTGTAGCTTGAAGAAGCCTGGTAACTTAAAATATGTTTTGGTTTACTATGCATGTTGGATCAAATGGGATACATAAATGACTGGTTCACACTTAAGACACTTAGTAATATAACCAGATGAGAGAATAATTTCAAAATTCAATAATCAGATAAGTAATTGAACTGGTGGGTGAAGAAAATCTATATCTATCAACCAGAACACATATGCGATGGGTTGAATAAAGATAACACATATTACTTATTTAATCAATTTTTATGAGTTGACCAATGAGATGACAGTCATTTGCAACTAGAAAAACTTAGATAATAGTAATCATTCAAAACACAAGAAAAAGAGAGAAGATGGAAATATGACATTAATAGTGAAAGGAACTTGTGATCTGTATTACATGTAAAGGTGTAGTACAAAAACAACATGGTCTAGTCTCCAGACTCCAACCTCCTCTCCTTCAAAACACTAGGCTTTATAGCATTTACATAACAGTTTACAATCCTATTAAAATGGATCTAGAATACTAATAATAGAATAAAATCAAAACAATTCTCAAGTCATAGGATTAGATCCTAACTCAATGGAATCAAATCCTAATCATAATCTATGATCTTCAACATTCCTTAGCAGCTTCAACAGTCTTTTACACGCTCAACAACCTTTAAGGTGAAGACAAGGCACTTGAAATCTCCCTTTGACAGCTGGGTAGTATCTTAAATAAAAATAGTAAAGCTCTTTAGCCTTTATATCCTTTGCATCAACATCAGAAGCTTAAAAGAGAGAGTGATCTCTATCCCTTTTAACTTTATCATTCATTTAAAATATTCCTCAAATGATTTGGTAGTGAATTTTTTTTATCTGAGCGAAAATACCATCATTTTACCTGTCTCTGTGCTTTCGGTGGCTTGTGAGCCAAAATTCTAACCTATGAGCCACCGAGAGCTCTGCCTTTGGTAGTTAAGGATAGCTGTGAGCACTGAAATATCCACTGAAAAGGCAGGCTTTAGCAGACTTCTTCAACACTTCATAATTGTGTTTTCCAAGCTTCTTGATCTTCAAGGCTGCTCATTTGATTTCTTTGTTGTGTTTAAATCATGGTTCATCATTGCATGAACATCCTGTGCTATGTGCATATCTCATACAAATATAGGAGTATCTCTGAACTTGTGATAATACCACTGTCTCTGTACACTAGCAGTGTGATAATACTCCTCTATTTTATATCTATAGATGTCATTAAGCTGTTGAAAGTCAAGCCAAAAATGCTTGTCAATTCAATCTACAAATTATTTTCCTCTAATTTATGGTTTAATCAATTGTCGATCACATTTAAGTGCCATTTAAAGCAATGCCTGGATTTCAATTGGATAACCATAAATTCCCATTCTCATTCCTTGTTGACAGTCGGGCATATATGCTAGTGAATGATCTCTAGTAGATTTGTGTATGCACGCAACAGGATGATACACTAAGATCTAGAATTAACAGAAGAAATTCTCCCTATTGCATTCTCCCCAAAATCTGCAATCTTTGTATGAAACTAGTAGGCACAACCCCTTCTTCTAATGTGAAATGAACTATTTGTTTCTCCCATGCCTGAAATCGACGAGTCTTCAAGATAAAATTCTTTACTATCTCTGGTTCACCATTGATTAAAATGCCGAAGTACTTGGAATAAGGTCCCTCATAAATACCTGAATGTTGAATCTTTTTGAGAGGTGCAATGTGAAGCCTGTTCAACACCTGACTGTTCTAACCCTTCTAATCATGGGATGTTTATTCCAGTATTCACTAGTCATGCAGAAAGCTCTTCTAGTGACTTATAAAAAATTCTCTTAGTGCATCGAAAGGCATCAATAGCAGCATAATAATGCAAAGAAGCCATATGGATAGAAAGATCCAGTGGAAGGAGCTGGACATAATATCAGAGTTGTTCAAAGCTACTGTCTGGTGATGCATCTCCACAGTGTTGAGTGTACATAGGTGTTTCTCCTTGATATGAATTTAACCTATAGCTGGAGCGATATGTGCTAGGTAGTGCATTATATGGTGATAATTTCTTTCTTCCTGTGCATTTGATGTGTGGAAGAAAACCTCTCGGTGCCCAAGAAAAGGCTCTTGATTTCCATCAACTCTAAGCACCTTTACAAAGGGTGCGTATGTGAGATATTAGATGCACTGGATTTCACGTTGTTAGGGATCCATTCCACTGTTTAACATACAGACATAAAAACTCCTATCTCAAATACTCACCTCTTGTTGATAAGACAAAGTGCTTGAAACACCTGCAAGATCTAAAAATTTGACATCCTTCCTCTGCATAATTTAACAACTAGCAATGAACTACTCATGGCACCTTTTCCTTAACACCTATGCATTGCACCTGATCTTGTCTCCTCCTCGTGGCCTGATGCCTTCAACAAATCAAAAAATTAAAAAATGAAGTACCCTTGAACAATTGCATATGCATTCATCTTCTTGGAAATCGGTCATTTGGCATCTGTCAGTTTAATTTATTTTCTATTTGATTTTCTCAAGGACCACATCCCATCTATATGATGTACATAGTTATTTCTCCTTCATATGACTTTAACCTATAGCTGGAGAGATTTGTGCTAGGTAGTGCATTATATGGTGATAATTGCTTGCTGCAAGTGCATTTGATGTGTGGAAGAAAACCTCTCGGTGCCCAAGAAAAGGCTCTTGATTTCCTTCAACTCTAAGCACCTTTACAAAGGGTGCATATGTGAGATATCAGATGCACTGGATTTGACATTGTTAGGGATCCATTCCACTATTTAACATACAGACATAAAAAATCCTATCTCAAATACTCGCCTCTTGCTGATAAGACAAAGTGCTTGAAACACCTGCAAGATCTAAAAATTCGACATCCTTCCTCTACATAATTTAGCAACTGGAAATGAACTACTTGTGGCACCTTTTCCTTAACACCTGTGCATTTAACCTGTTCATGGATCCTCCTCGTGGCCTGATGCCTTCAACAAGTCAAACACTTCAAAAACCAATTACCCTTGAACAACTGCATATGCATTCATCTGCTTGGAAATCGGGCATTTGGCATCTGTCAGTTTAATTTATTTTCTATTTGATTTTCTCAGGGACCACAACCCATCTATATAGGATATTTAAATTGTTTGGATTTTAAATACATTGCTGTATTCATAGTTGTTTTGATCATGCGAGCAAAGTATAAAACTCAATGCTTACACTAAGCTTGGTGTGTTGACTCATGGCTAGCATGTGGGCTTGAATTTGTGTTGTGTATTAATGATTTGACACTAAATAACACAAAAGACCATTTTTTGATAAAAAACGAATGAATGAAATGAATATTTAAATTTTATGAGAAATCCTAAAGCAATGTTCAAAAGAAACTAATAAAAAGGTTTAAATTTTGGTTATGTAGGTTAAGGACAGAGTCATAAGGATCCAGAGCATCATGATGAATGAGGACTTAATGAGGAATTTTAAAGATATGGATTATAACAAATGACTAAGGAAGATGACAAATTTAAGCGCGAAAGAATGAAATTATCAAAATTTACAATACCATTTGAGGAGATAACATCTAGCTCCAACTGGGATGGAGACCTCCTTGTGAGGCTCCAAGAACCTAGTGGTTCCATTCGCCTTTACTATTGGGCTATGGAGTCATCTAACCTTTACAAATGATTCTCTGCAAACCTGTAGCATGCCTGTAGCCTTCTCTACTTATTCAACAACCAATAACTGAAAAAGTCTACTTGCTTATAGGGTGATCTTATTTTCTTATCTACTCCTACTCAAACCATTGTACTTCTTCTTAATCAAGTAAACTCATGCTTCCAATGAAGCCATATCATAAACTGATTTACTGAACCTGTTCTTGATGTAGATCCAAAAAATAATGAAAGCCATGTCATGCAGAAACATAATTTGAAAAGCTGACAGAACTGCCCTTCATCTGACAAAAATATTTTGATCTTTATGTTTCTCATGGATTCCATAAAATCAACAAAAGGGTCATGAAAGACACAAAGAAATACCTCTTCATGACACTGTTCCAACTGAAAATTGAAGTGATGCAGGTTGCCTTCACTGATATCGATGTTGAATGTAAATTGTTCTCCCTTTGTCGGAGGAAAATGCAAGCTCAACTACTGATCTAAACCTTTCTTCTTCTCTTCACCATATCTCTGTAATTTGAATCCATCATGACGATACATTGACCTATCACAAATGATAGTTTTTGAAAGAAAAGAAAAAGGTATGTTATTGAGCTTCACTGCAATTTTGATCAATAGATTCATAACTAGCATCAACCACAACATGCACACATTTCTGATCATCTCTCTACTGAAAAGTAGAACTAGATGAAATTCTGGTAAACAACAAGCCTTCACAAATCTCAAAATCTTCTTCCTCATCATTGTATTGGTTGAATATAGGAACATCAAGATAAGATCCTAATGACATAGATGAGGCTTCTTGTATAGAAGTATCAACAATAAAATCTTGAAACATATTTGGAAAAATATCACCTTGTTCCTTATTATGGTTTGAAACAACAGATTCATAAGGAGAAGGAAGATCTTTCTGATGCTCTAGCTGGATATTAGACAGTCCTTGAAAATATTGTTCGTTGTAGTTACTACCACTTTCCTTAGTCTACAAATCTAGAAGCTGAGGATTGTCCTTAATATTTGTTGCAGATCCAAATCTGTCGCATACTGATCTATCAATCTTCTCAACATATTCAAAGTTTTCAGAGGGAAAAATCTAATCTTCATGACAAATGTCTTCTTCTATAATAGATGCTTCATCAAAAATCTGATTTTTGTGACTAACAGAATCTTTATGAAGCAAACAAAACTCATCACAACATCCTTCAAAAAGATGTTCAACTGGAAAATACTCTTTACAAAAGGAATTGAAGGCTGCATGGAAACTCGTCAAAGAGATAACACTGGCATTTGGAAGAGACCGGCACCAGTCAAGAGAAATCCCCTCTAATGAATACCTGGAAATCTTAATTTGAACATCCTCATGTATAATTTCAATCCGATGAATAAAGTCATGAAAATCCAGCAAGTGTTCAGCTGACACGTACCACTCTTCTCCTCGTAATATGGGAAGACTATTTACCCATTCATCTCTACTAGGTACTGGATGAGGGTAACCATAAATACTTGAGAAATTCAAAATGCATACCTCTTGTTCATTTCATACCAGTGGAGTCACCAATAGATTTTTGAACAATGGAGTCGCCACTGAATTCGTCCTTCATGGAGTTGCCAGATAGATGATTACAACCAATAAAATGTCCAGGGTTTGTCTATCATCAAAGATGGATCTATGTCATGTCCCAAGGAAGCCGAGCTTCAATCTCCTCTCCCCGAAAATGATGCCAATTTGTTATCACTCCAGGAGTCCTTCTCAGGTTGTAGCTTGAGGAAGCATGGTAACTTAAAATATGTTTTTGTTTACTGTGTATGTTGGATGAAATGGGATACATAAACGACTGTTCCACACTTAAGACTCTTAGTAGTATAACCAAATGAGAGAATGCTTTCAAAAATCAATAATCAGATAAGTAACTGAGCTGGTGGGTGAAGAAAGTCTATATCTATCAATGAGAACACATATGTGATGGGATGAATAAAGATAGCATAGATTACTTAGTAAATCAATGTTTATGAGTTGACCAATGAGATGACAGTCATTTGCAACTAGACAAACTTAGATAACAATAATCACTCAAAACACAAGAAAAAAAGAGAAGATGGCAATCTGACATTAATAATGAAAGGAACTTGTGATCTGTATTATATGTAAAGGTCTAGTACAAAAAGAACATGGTCTACTCTCCAGACTCCAACCTCCTCTCCTTCAAAACACTAGAATTTATATCCTTTACATAACAGTTTAAAATCCTATTAAAATGGATCTAGAATACTAATAATAGAATAAAATCAAAATAGTTCTCATGTCATAGGATTACATCCTAACTCAAAGGAATAAAATCCTAATCATAATATATGATCTTCAACATTCATCAGTAGCTTCAACAATCTTTTACACACTCAACAACCTTCAAGGTGATGGAAAGGCACTTGAAATCTCCCTTTGACAGCTCGGCAGTATCTTAACTAAAAATAGAAAAGCTCTTCAACTTTTATATCCTTTGCATTGACTTCAAAAACTTAAAAGAGAGAGTGATCTTTATCCCTTTTAACTTTCTCATTCATTTAGAATCTTCCTCAAATGATTTGGCAGCGAAAACATTTGATCTGAGCGAAAATACCATCATTCTGCATGTCTCTGTGCTTTTGGTGTTGGCAAATGTTTAACAAGTAGCGTATGCTTGTCATTGATGGCAAGTACAACAGTGGATATGGAAGGATAAGAAGGATAAAATCCCTTGGGGATTCAGACGTGAAAGCTCAGGAGGAACAACATTGAGGAAAACGCGCGTAGCAAAGCGCAAGATACAGGAGTTCACAGAGGAGAAGGAAGACATAGATCCACAGTCGTTGGATCTCATTCAGAAATCCCGTCAGCCGTCAGATCGGATAGGAGCTGCACGAGGTTTACCATCGGGAAAAGCCAAGGCGAAATCCTGACAGAATGAGGGTCGTTAGATCTGAATATAGACAAGATGAGCGTGCTAAAGAGGAGGACAGGTCTCAGCTGTTAGATCCGAGCGCAGGGTCCGACCACCGTTGGATCGAGGAGAACCTGAATGGTCTTTAAAGTGCAAGGAGGTTTGGCTACAGTCATGGGGATAACGGTCATATGGGCCAGGAGCCTAGCCAGGAGAGCTAGTGTGTAAAGAGCATGTCGGAGTTTCGAGGATCGCGTTTTGGAAATGTCAAAGAAACATTGTAACAGGAATCCTGATTTCCCGATATGAAAAATCACGATGTAATCTGAGCCGTCAGATCAAGCTTTGATCTGGACCATTGATTCCACTCAATGAAGAGGCATCGGGGATCGAGAGTTGGACATAACAAAGATTATTGACATCAGGAACCTCGATTTCGCAATTTAATCGTAGCTGTTAAGTTAAGAAGTTATCTGGACCGTTGATTTTCTTCATGGAGTATCAGGGATTGCGACTTTGAAGTGACAAAAACACTTGACAACAAGAATGCCGATTTCGCGATATGCGATATCGCGATGCAATCGCAACCATTGAATCGAGAATGAATCTAGACCATTGATTATGGCTCGTATCGGAGTTTCACGAATCACGATATCAAGAGGAAAGAAACAAATGCAACAAGAATCCCGATTTCGCGATATGCGATATCGCGATCCAATCGTAGCCATTGAAACAAGTTCATATCTGGACCGTTGGTTCAACTCCGTGTTGGAGTTTCACGAATCGCAATATGGAGAGACATAAGGCTATGGTCACAGCCCTTGGTCACATCAGCAAGAGATGGATAGATGTCAGAGGACAAGGAGGAGCCGAGCCTTGTTGCATGGGCAGGTGGAGAACGATACAGAAGGTGACACGACATGAGTGGGGCCCTTCGTCAA
>JZKD02S0005571.1:543365-572603 GCA_000966675.3 Picea glauca
TTTGTAATATATGTGATTGATGCTGAAAGAGCCATTGTTTATTTCCCTACATTATTGTGATCATCATTCAGTGTCTCTACAAAGAGTTTAAAAGAACCATAATTGTTTAAGCACGGAAACAACTGATTCACCCCCCCCTCTTAGTTGTCTAACATTTGGTGGGTTGTGAGCCGAAATTATAACCTATAATCCACCAAAATATCTACTTTTGGTGGCTAAGGACAACTATGCAAACTGAAATAGCCACCGAAAAGGCAAGCTTTAACAGACTTCTTCAAACATTCATAATTGTGTTTTCCAATATTCTTGATCTTCAAGGCTGCTCATTTGATTTCTTTGTTGTGTTTAAATCATGGTTCTTTATTGCATGAACTTCCCGTGTTATGTGCATATCTCATACAAAGATAGGAGTATCTCTGAACTTGTGATAATACCACTGTCTCTGTACACTAGCAGTGTGAGAATACTCCTCTCTTTTATATTTATAAATGTCATTAAGCTGTTGAAAGTCAAGCCAAAAATGCTTGTCAATTCACTGTACAAATTATTTTCCTCCAATTTATGGTTTAAGCAATTGTCGAGCACATTTAAGTGCCATGTAAAGCAATGCCTGGATTTCAATTGGATAACCATAAATTCCCATTCTCATTCCTTGTTGAAAGTCGGGCATATTTGCTAATGAATGATCTCCAGTAGATTTGTGTATGCATGCAACAGGATGATCCGCTAAGATCCAGAATTAACAGAAGCAATTCTCCCCAAAATCTGCAATCTTTATATGAAACTAGCATCCATAACCCCTTATTCTAATGTGAAATGAACTATCTGTTTCTCCCATGCCTGAAATCGAAGAGTGTTCAAGAGAAAATTCTTTACTATCTTCGGTTCACCATTGATCAAAATGTCAAAGTACTTGGAATAAGGTCCCTCACAAATACCTGAATGCTGAACCTTTCTGAGAGGTGCAATGTGAAGCCTGTTCAACACCTGACTATTCTAACCCTTATGATCATGGGATCTTTATTCCAGTATTCACTAGTCATGCATAAAGCTCTTCTGGTGACTTATATAAAATTCTCTTAGTGCAACGAAAGGCATCAATAACAACATCATGATACAAAGAAGCCATATGCAGAGAAAGATCTAGTAGAAGGAGATGGACATAATGTCAGAGTTATTCAAAGCTACTGTCTGGTGATGCATCTCCATGGTGTCGAGTGTACATAGTTGTTTCTCCTTCATATGAATTTAACCTATAGCTGGAACGATATGTGCTAGATAGTGCGTTATATGGTGATAATTGCTTGCTGCCTGTGCATTTGATGTTTGGAAGAAAACCTCTCGACGCCCAAGAAAAGGATCTTGATTTCCATCAACTCTAAGCACCTTTACAAATCGTGCGTATGTGAGATATCATATGCACTGGATTTCACATTGTTAGGGATCCATTCCACTGTTTAACATACAGGCATAAAAACTCCTATCTCAAATACTCACGTCTTGCTGATAAGACAAAGTGCTTGAAACACCTGCAAGACCTAAAAATTCGACATCCTTCCTCTGCATAATTTAGAAACTGGCAATGAACTACTCATGGAACCTTTTCCTTAACACCTACGCATTGCACCTATTTATGGCTCCTCCTCATGGAATGATTCCTTCAACAAATCAGAGACTTCAAAAACCAATTACCCTTGAACAACTGCATATGCATTCATTTTCTTGGAAATCAAGCATTTGGCATCTATCAATTTAATTTATTTTCTATTTGATTTTATCAAGGACCACATCCCATCTATATAGGATATTTAAATTCTTTGGATTTTAAATACATTGATATATTCATAGTTTTTTTGATGATGCGAGCAGAGTATAAAACTCAACGCTTACACTAAGATTGGTGTGTTGACTCATGGCTAGCATTTTGGGCTTGACTTTGTGTTGTGTATTAATGATTTGACACTAAAGAACAAACAAGACCATTTTTGATAAAAAAACGAATGAATGAAATGAATATTTAAATTTTATGAGAAATCCTAAAGCAATGTTCAAAAGAAACTAGTAAAAAGTTTTAAATTTTGGTTATGTAGGTTAAGGACAGAGTCATAAGGATCCAGAGCATCATGATGAATGAGGACTTAATGAGGAATTTTAAATATATGGATGATGAAAAATGACCAAGGAAAATGACAAATTTAAGTGTGAAAGAATGAAATTCTCAAAATTTATAAAACCATTTGAGGAGATAACACTATGGAAAGGAAGACCAACAAATGTGAAGCACTTCAGAATTTTTGGAAGAAATTGCTACATCAAAAGAGAAGATGGAAGAATGGGAAAGTTTGATTCTCGTGTGGACAAAGGAGTACTTTTTGGTTACTCAAGTACAAGGAAAGCATACAAGTGTTACAATCTAAGATTGAACAAAGTTGTGGAAAGCATCAATGTAACAATTGATGAAACAGGCAGACCAGAATCAAAGGAAGAAGAAAACAAATCAATGGAACAACTTTTTGAAGAAGAAGAAGCATAAGATGAAGTAGAAGAGGAAGATGAAGAGAATCTGATAGAAACAGAAGAGCAAGTTCAACAAGTATCTCTAAAGACACCTAGCAAACGAGTACAAAAGAATCATTCTTCAGATCATATTATTGGAAACAAAGATACAGGAGTTGAGACTAGAAGAAAAATCTGTTCACCAGAACAAACACACCTAACACTGTTATCTACAATTGAACCAAACTGTTTTGAAGAAGCCAACAAGGATGCATTTTGGAATAAGGATAAGAACGAAGAATTGGATCAAATAGAGAAAAATGACACTTGGGAACTGGTTCCAAGACCAAATAATAAGAATGTGATCGACACAAAATGGGTTTTCAGGAATAATTAAATGAAGATGGACAAGTTACAAGGAACAAAGCTAGATTGGTATGTAAAGGATATGAACAGATTGAAGGAATCGACTTTGAAGAGACATTTGACCCGGTTGCCAGAATGGAAGCAATCCGGTTGCTTTTAGCCTATGCATGCTCCAAAAATGTTAAAGTATATAAGATGGACGTAAAAACAACTTTTCAAAATGGGGAACTTGAAGAAGAAGTCTACATTGAACAACCAGAAGGATTTCAGTTGTCAGAGAACACATATTATTTGTGTAAATTAAAGAAGGCCTTGTATGGTCTAAAACAGGCTCCTAGAGCATGGCACTCTAGACTAGATAAGTATCTGCAGCAGGCAAGGTTCGGAAAAGGAAGTGCATACAACAACCTCTACATAAAGGTAAGTAAAGGTAATATTTTATTAATTGAAGTTTATGTTGATGATATTATTTTTGGTAGTGATGATGACAGGTTAAGCCGGAAATTTGCAAACGATATGCATAATGAATTTGTAATTTTGTTACTTGGAGAACTATCCTTTTTTTTGGGACTTTAGATACATAAAAGAAACAAAGGAATATTTATTTCCCAAACCAAGTATATCAGAGAAATGCTAAAGAGGTTCAGAATGGAAGATTGCAAACTAGTTATCACTCCCATACAAACCAGTTGCAAGTTGAGCAAAGTTGAGCATCCAGACTAGATTTAATGCAGGCAGTTTGATAGGTGGAACGATTTCAAGAAGCGCGAAAGGAGTCACATGTGTTAGCAGTGAAGAGGATTTTCAAATATCTCAAAGGAACATAAGAGTTTGGATTATGGTATCCAAAAGGAAAGGATCTATCACTTATTTCCTACACAAATGAAGATTAGGCAGGTTGTATTGATGACTGACGAAGCACTAGTGGATCAACGTTCCACTTGGGTGAGTGTTTAGTATCATGGATAAGAAAGAAACAATCATCAGTATCTTTATCTACAACCGAGGCAGAGTATATTGCAACAACATCATGTTGTACACAGGTTCTTTGGATGAAACAAACTCTGATAGATATACAGGTTGAGTATGATGATCCCATTCCAATCTATTGTGATAATACAAGCACCATCAATATCTCAAAGAACCCAGTGATGCACTCCAAGATGAATCACATTCCAATAAAGTATCACTTTCTATGGGAGCAGGTTGCAGAAAAGAACATCAAAGTTGAGTATGTGGGCACAAAAGAACAAGTGGCAGACATCTTCACAAAACCACTTCCATGAGAATCCTTTGAATATATTCGCCAGAGACTTGGAGATATTTATACTCCAAAATGAATTTTTTTTGAATGCTTATCTTATATGTCTTAGATTTACACGAGGATGCACCATAAGAGGATAGTTCAGTCAGGGGGAGTAACCCCGGATGGAAAGATACCTTTTCCATTGATGAGAAAGGGGGAGATTGTTGATTAAGGTTGGTTGTCATTGATGTCAACCCTTGAAGAAAGCCCCGTATCACAAAGGTTGGGCAATGGACCCAAGATTGTTTGATGTAAATATGACTCGTTATTGTCTTGTCATGGTTTATAATAAGTATAAATGGATGAACTCCAAAGTGGTCCCCTTATGGTGAAAGCCCTCACAGGAAGACGCTTTGCGGATTGAGTTATCCTAGAAGTATGGTTAGAGAACCCATGCTTATTTGTTGAATAATGAGATAAACACTAGTGAATTTGTCAGTGAAACTATCTTAGATGGATAGTGCTTGTCATGCCATTTCTGGTGGTATGTGGAACATCACATATCTCCTCACGGCTAGAGAGTTATGGCCATGAGAAGTTGGAGAACCCAGGTCTGGGTAATGGACCCAAGTTTGTTTGATGGGTAATGGTATGAGTTTTGATATATTTTCAGGTAATACTATTCTATATGGATAGTACATGTCATTTCATTTTTTTTGGTGTGTGTAATGTCACATAAATCCTCCCGGTTTGAGAGTTATGGCCTTACGAAGTTGGAGGACCCTCATATGTCATCTAGAAGCCCCAAAAGGTCAAGGTAGTCTAAGTGGTTTAAGAGATTTTAAAAGGTAAATAATAAATTGAAGTGATGAGAGTGCTATAATTCAAAGTGAATACAAAATAAATTAATTTGATAATAAATTTAATGGAGAAATTAGAAGTGGGTTAACCCTAAAATAAGGAAAGTGGGCAAAGTGACCTAGAAGATGTTTTTAAGGAAGCTACTTGGAGAGTATAAATAAGAGGCAAGGCTCTCTCATTTAAGACACACTTGAAAATATTGAATAACTTTAGGTGTATGAGGTAACCAAAGGATATCTAATCCTAATTTCTAAGGAAAGTGAAGAAAAGAAGGCCGGAATTCAAGGAAGGACAAATTCTTTTGATGATGCTTTCTAAGGTATGTTTTTTTCAGGTCATCTCACCATTTTCACAATAGGTTTTTTTATAGAATGATTCAGATAGTGAAATTTCTATAACATTGAGGAAACATATCCAAGTATCTTTGGTAAAAATTTCATCTTGTGGGTCGTTGTATTTTTGGAGTTACACTCCGTGGAAAATAACATTTGTGGCTAGTCCTGAAACTAGTCAAAACAAACTATTTCGGGTAACAACGTCATAAATTATTCATTATAGATTCAAATTCAGTAAGACTAAATGTATTGGTTAGATTAAAGTATTTAGTATTCTTTGTAATAGTTTCATATCAATTCAAAAAATATTCCGTGCGGGTCACTCTCTACAAGGTTGCTCTCTAGAATAAGCTACAATTCAACAAGGTGTGCCATTTTTTCCATAACTCCTTTTCTGAGAGGTTCCAAGTAGTGAAACCTGGAGGAATATCATAAAACACATTGAATAAAATTTTATATCATTTTCATATATTTATTCAATACATGTACAAAGTTATGATTATTTCAAGTTAGGGTTGTTGACTAATCCAAAACTAGTCTTGTGAGACTAAAGAAACGTTTGATGAAAATGATAGTCTCTTGTTGTTAAAGTAAAGGAAGGTTTGCAGGTATGTGATCATATACACCATGTCTATTATAGAGTTACAAATCATATTTGGATGATGAAATTGATGAGGGATTTTGGTGGAGGTACAAGTTGGGTACATGGTTGAGACAAGTAGTTGATGAGTTGGCACATACATGAGGTGTATAGTTGATGATGTTGGTACATATTGATGAGTCATAGTTGATGAGTACTTGAAACATGATTGGTACATACTTGGTACATGGTTGGTTGCACTTGTTTATGGTACAGGTTGATTACAAATTATTTGGTACAAGTTGGTGCATGGTTGATGCACTTGTTTATGGTACAGTTTGATTATAGGTTGAGGTACAGGTTGAGGCATGGTTCATGTTTACAATGGTATATCTCACAGTGATGGTGTGAAAGTGGTTCCATCATTCTACTTCTACTTCAAGGAGGTTGGACGAGGCAAGGATAGGTGGTTTTTGCTACCTTTCGGTTGAAGTCGGAGAACATAGGGTGTTGTAGCCAGAGAGTTGGGGAGTTGGAGCTTCCCTCAAGTTGTACCCTAAGAAACTAGGGGTTTGGAGCCTCCTTAGAGTTGCAACTGGAAAAAAAAGGAATTTTGTGCTTCCAATGAATGTAATTCTTCAAGACATATAAGATAAAGCATTCTGCGGTTTTCTCCCGATTTGGGTTTCCACGTAAAACACTGGTGTAGTGTGTATGTGTTTGATTGTCCATTTCTTATTGCTCATTATTGGATAATAATTCTACATTGATATAAAACTTGGATTATTTGGAGAAAAATTGTTATAATTACGCTATTACTGATTCACCCGCCTTCTCAGTAATCCAACAAAAATATTTCCATTCGATTGATTACTACCATGTTTTTCATTGAAAAAATGGGGAGGTCAAAGTAGTCAAAGTGGTTTAAGAGATTTTAAAAGGTAAATAATAAATTGAAGTGATGAGTGTACTATAATTCAAAGTGAATACAAAATAAATTAATTCAATAATAAATTTAAAGGAGATATTAGAAGTGGGTTAACCCTAAAATAAGGAAAGTGGGCAAAGTGACCTAGAAGATGTTTTTAAGGAAGCTATTTGGAGAGTATAAATAAGAGACAAGGCTCTCTCATTTAAGACACACTTGAGCATATTGAATACCTATAGGTTTCTAAGGTAACCAAATGATATATAAAACTAATTTATGAGGAAAGTGAAGAAAAGAAGGCCAAAATTCAAGGAAGGATAAATTCTTTTGATGATGCTTTCTAAGGTATGTTTTTTTTCAGGTCATCTCACCATTTTCACAATATCGTTTTTTATAGAATGATTCGGACCGTGAAATTTATATTCCATTGAGGAAACATATCCAAGTATTTGTGGTAAAATATTCAACTTGTGGGTCATTGTATTTTTGGAGTTACACTTCGTGGAAAATAGGGTTTGTGGCTAGTCCTGAAACTAGTCCAAAACAGGTGTTTTGGGTAAAAACGCCATAATTTCTTCATAACAGATCCAAATTTAGTAATCCCAAATGTTTTGGTTATATTATAGTTTTTAGTATGATTTGTAATATTTTCATATCAATTCAACAAATATTCTATGCGGGGCACACTCTACAAGGTCGCTCTCTAGAATAAGCCAGAATTCATCAAGGTGTGACATTTTTTCCATAACTCCTTTTTTGAGAGGTTCCAAGTAGTGAAACCTGGAGGAATTGCATAAAATAAATTGAATAACATTGCGTATCGTTTTTAGATATTTATTCATTACAAGTACAAAGTTATGATTATTCCAGGTTAGGGTTGTTGACTAATCCAAAACTAGTCTTGTGAGACTAAATAAACCTTTGATGAAAATGCTAGTTTCTTGTTTTTAAAGTTAAGGAAGGTTTGCAGGTATTTGATAATATACACTAGGTCTATTACAGAGTTACAAATCATATTTGGATGATGAAATTGATGAGGGATTTTGGTTGAGGTACAAGTTAGGTACATGGTTGAGACAAGTAGTTGATGAGTTGGCACATACATGAGGTGTATAGTTGATGATGTTGGTACATATTGATGAGTACTTGACACATGATTGGTACATGATTGGTACATGGTTGGTTGCACTTATTTATGATACAGCATGATTACAGATTATTTGGTACAGATTGGTGCATGGTTGATGCACTTGTTTATGGTACAGGTTGATTACAGGTTGAGGTACAGATTGATGCATGGTTCAGGTTTATTGGTACATGTTTACAGTGGTATATATCATAGTGATGGTGTGACATTGATTCCATCATTCTACTTCTACTTCATGGCAGTTGGATGGGGCAAGGATAGGTGGTTGTAGCCACCTTCTGGTTGTAGCTGAAGAACATAGGGGGTTGTAGCTTCCTTCTGGTTGTAGCCAGAGAATTGGGGAGTTGAAGCTTCCCTCAGGTTGTAGCCTGAGAAACTAGGGGGTTGGAGCCTCCTTCCAATTGCAGCTGGAAAACAAAGGAAGTTGGTCCTTCCAATGAATGTAATTCTTTAAGACATATAAGATAAATCATTTTGTGGTTTTCTCCCGATTTGGGTTTCCACGTGAAACATTGGTGTACTGTGTATGTGTGTGATTTTTCATTTCTTATTGCTCATTATTGGATACTAATTCTACATTGATATAAAACTTGGATTAGTTGGAGAAAAATGATTATAATTACGCTATTACTGATTCACACCCCCCCCGCCCGCCCCTTAGTAATCCAACAATTGGTATCAGAGAAGGTTCCTTCAGAAATTAGTTTAACCACTGAAAGGTAGATCATGGAGAGTACCAACTGATATAAAAATGGAATACCACAGTTTGATGGACAAACATATGCTTTTTGGAGCATAAGTATGAAGACATATATACAAGCACAGTGGTTTGAAATTTGGCAATCAATTGTAGATGGATACACAGTACCAGCAGTTCCACCAACAAACGACAAAGCAGTGAAACTTGGTCATAATAATTCCAAAGCTACAAATGCACTTTTGAATGGTCTCAGTGAAACAATATTCACCAAAGTTGCACATTGTAAATCCACCAAAGATATTTGGGAAAAGATTCAAAATATTTATGAAGGAGATACAAAAGTCAAAGAAATAAAACTTCAAACTCACAGAGGTCATTTCAAACAACCAAAAATGAAGGAAGATGAGAATATTGCAGCCTACTTATTAAGAGTTGACGAAACAGTGAATGCAATCATAGGATTGAGAGAAGAATATGTAATTGTTCAAAATGTGCTAAGATCTCTTCCTATGAGATTCAACCCTAAGATATCATCACTAGAAGAAATATAGGATCTGAATGAAATAAGCATGGATGAATTGCACAGAATCTTCACAACATATGAAATGAGAACTGAACAGGAAAATCTAAATGTAAAAGAAGCATCCTTCAAAGCATCCAAAAGATCAAAGAAAAAGAAAAAGGAACAAGAAGAATATAGCAACAACATTGATGTCTCAGAAGATTATGAAGACATTTCCAACTTCGCCAAAAGACTGAACAAGGGAACCAGTGGTAGGTATAGAGGTAAGATTCCTTTAATTTGTTTTAATTGTGATGGTATTGGTCATTTTGCTAACAAATTTCCTCATAAGAAAAAGAGAAATGATGAAGGTTACTCAAAAGGAAAACACACATATAAAGCCAAAAGAACTACAAAGAAAGATTTCAAGAAAAGCTTATGCATCAAAGAAGACATCTCATCATCAGATGAAGATAAAATCAGTGATAGTGAGACATGAAGAGTTCTATTCATGGCAGTAAAAGATTTTGACAAAGAAGACTCCGAAGAAGAATATGAAGAAGCCGAAGAAGGATATTAAGAAGTCAAAGACAAAATTGAAGAGGCAAAAGTTGACTATTGAGAAGAATTAATGTGTGTAATAGAAGTTATCAGAAGAGAAAAGAAGAAAAAAAAGAAACTACAAGTAGAACTAGACAAGAAAAATGACACTCGAGAACTAGAACAAATGATCACAATATTGAAGGTTTAAATAGAAGAAGATAAAATAATTGAAGAAGCACTCAAATAATAACTAGAAGAAAAGGACAAGATCATTGGAAACATGGAAGAAGAAATTGTCACACTAAGAAAGGATATTCAAAAGAAAAATATGCAGAATAGCTCAAAAGTTCTAGATGACATTATCAACAGTCAAAAATCTCATCTTGACAAGTTTGGACTTGGATACAATCAGACAGAAAAGGGATCAAGCTCCAAAACAACAGAGCAAGAAACAAATCCAAAAATCTATGCAGAAACAATCAAAGGGGATATGAAGATGTACAAGGAACATTACAGGGACACTCCTCCACCGAGAATATTCATATTTCATAATCGACAGTAGATGGATAGGCCTCAAGAAGAAGAAGGATTCATAAGAGCACCTTCTTTCAGAAGATCTTCAACTCCCAGGTATCAAACTATATTTTTTGGTTTATGTTATGCATGTAATAATTTTGGACATAAAGCTATGAATTGTAGAGCTAACAATAGGAACAATAACAACTTTGAGAGTCATAAACAAAGGGGTTACTCAACAAGACCTAGTGAAACACAAAGAAGAAGTTACAGTAGGTTTAAATCTTTGAGCACTGAAGTGGAATGTTACAAATGTAACAATTTTGGACACGTGGCCAAAAATTGCAGAATGACAGTCCCTCCTAGAGAGCCTCAACATAATAACAATAGTCACAGATAAAAACCTCAGAAAACGACATGGATAAGAAAGAAAGACCAGTATAGAAATGAAGAATGCACAGTCTCTCTACAAGATAAGAAGAAGAAACACAATTGGTATGATGATAGTGGGTGTTCAAAACACATGACAGGTGATAGAGACAAATTTATTACATTGCAAAAGGAAAGAAATGGACTAGTCTCCTTCAGAAATGATAATTCAACCAAAATCATTGGAGAAGGCACAGTTCGAATTGGTAACAAGAAGAAAAAGGCACAAAATGTTCTACTGGTATAAAATATGAAACATAATATTCTAAGTGTGAGTCAAATGTGTGACCAAGGTCATAAAGTTTCTTTCGATTCACAAAAGTGTGAGATAAGAAGAGAAGGTTTAGAGAAATTGGTCAGTACAGTTGCAAGAACTTCAAACAACATATATGTGTTAAGTGAAATTGGAAATGAAAAGTGTTGTCTAGGAAAGGAAGATGAAAGTGTTAGAATATAATGTATGTGGTCATTTTACCATTGACAATATCGCTATTGTCACGCAACCATAAGCCAAAGACACCCTTCGAGCACCTTAAAATTGATAGAGAATCATTATGGAAGCAAACACTAGGATAGATAGCCAAACAAAGGGTAGCGCACCTTTCCCCAAGGATAGCGTACCAACAATAGTTGATTAGATAGTCCAAACCCTAACCAAGAGATAGTCCAAGCCAAACGTGATCTGCTAGTTGCAACAACTGTAATGGTAGCTCTCCTCCAAACCTACACACAAAAATGGGCACTGTAGTGCACACAAGTGCTACTCTACAATTTTGAGACTGCTTTCCAGAATTAAGGCTGGCCTCCTGTATTTATAGTAATTCTAGCTAACTGCCTGGGTCGACTTCTCATTCTAGGTATCTGTCTGTTCAGTATATATTATTTATTTTGGTCGACTTCTTCAACATATTCGTCAAGACTATCTTATGATTAGATCATGATCACCATCATCACTATCAGTGTCATCAGTTGCATCATCTCTTGGAACCATACTCTATCTGAGTAATCAGACATGATGCTCACTCCACAGAGTGACACAAGAGCCATTCTTCTAATATGTAAGAATAAATGTTCTGAACCATTTTCTCTCTAGGAAATCTCTATCCATTGATCATCCATCTAGCTGATAATAATTTTCAACACTGCTGATAGTCTTCAAGGCAATCAGAAAAGTATCATTCAATAGAAAACAACTATGTCTATCCATAATAGTACACAACTACAATTCAGTGGTACACTACCACACCAAGCAACACAGAGGTACTTGATCATTGACGTATAGTCACAAATAGTGGAACACATCCACCACATTAGTATGCATCTATTGTTCTAGAGACATACAGTCTTCATAACAATCCTCTGATATCAACCTGCATAGAAACAATGTTATGATATAAACTGAATCATCTGGGCCATTCTTCCACTCACATCTGTGAGATATTGTAAGAGAAGCTGCCCTCAGAAGGTAAAATATCAATGATGATCTATCTGGACTATTCTTCTCAAGCAAGGAAGAATAACTGTCCTGATTTCTGAGCCTAGACCATTCCCCACCTTGGGCCATTCTTCCGACACTAGACAAAGTGTAACCTGGAGAGAATGAGTCTTCCTTAAGGAATGTTTGTTCTTGATTGCTGAACCTGGACCATTCCCCACCCTGGACCATTCCTCTAGTACTAAACAAAGTGCAACCTAGAGAGAATGAATCCACCCTAAGGAATGTCTGTCCGAACCATTTCCCATGTTAACCACAAGAGGAAATGTATGTCCTGCACCAACCTCCAAAACAAACCACTTCCCATGTTAACCACAATGGGAAGTCGTTGTCTAACGAGTCAGGCCAGTGTTCTTGAGTAACCCTCAAGAAGAGAGACTTCTCTAGACCACTCTCCATGTTAACCATAATGGGAAGTCATTGTCTATGGTACATAAACAATCTAGACCATTTTCTGAAATGGAAAATGTCTGTCTATCATAAATATCAATCCACTTTCCAAACTGGAAAGAATTTTCTCATCATATCCATGAATCAATAATACATCAATTCTCCCTCCCAACCTGGGAGTCATCTCTTCGTTTTTCAATAAGGAAGTCATCTCGACGAGCTCCAGCTTGAGTATGTAAACTCTTTCATCTTGAACATAAACTTTATCAAAATGTCTGCTTATCTGCTCATCTATGGAGATATGTATTGGAGAAACACTTTCTCCTTTCTAGACTTCAACATGGATAATGTAATACTTGATTTCAAATGTACTTCGGTCTGGAACACTGGTATTCTCTGAAGGCTTCATGTAGCTTTGATCAATAAGGTATGTCATTGTTGGAAAACTGGAACATATCCATCTGGAACTTCTTTTGTCATCATGAGATCTGATCTTCTGAGTAATCATCTTGATACAATATCTTGTTATAGAAAAACTTCACCAAGCTTCTATTTTTCATTGGAGGTTCTCCACCAAGTTGTCTTCTTCCATATGCATACAAGGGTTTATTTCTGGTATACCTCAAAGCCTTGAGGTTTCTCTTCATACGTTCTTTGTTCAATTTCTCTGGAGAACAATCTTTGCATTCATCTGATGTAGATGTCCAACCCATGGATATTGTGGATGATATAATGACTCAGGTAGAGGTATGTCTGGTTTACTGGAACAAGTAATCGTCATAGTCTTCTCCCTCCATCTAGGAGAACCTTTAGTTTTGGATCTTGCAATGCTTGCATATATACACTGTTCTTCATCACAACTTTCAGTTCCTCTTCTTGATTTCTTTTAGTGAGTTCATATCAGGCTGGTAATCTTGTGATTCTTAATGACTAGTTGTTCTTGCTTCTCTCCCTTTCTTGGAATATTCATGTTCTTCCTAATGTTTTTCTTTAGCTCTTGGGTCCATGGAGTTTCTTATAGATTCCATGCCCTAAATATTCCACTTCTTCCTTTCATTATAGAATCATGGATGTGGATGGGCAACCAGGGATACTTTAAGTCTTCTCTTCAAAGAAGACTTCTTTTGAGGTTGAAATGAACACATACTGTCTTTGATGGCTGCTATCATGGATATATATTTCATCATCTTCAATAGATAATAGGATTATCTCCCTCCTAATCCTTGATTGATGTATAAGTGCATATAATCAGCCCCCTCCATCTAATAGATTCCATGCTTCTATCTGCATCCTTATTTTCTTGTGCAATATATAATCGGCTCCCTCCATCTAACATAGTCCATGCTTCCATATTATTGTATTTCTGTAAAACATCATAAGTCTTTCTCCAATTTTCTATTGATTGCTAACTTCTTTCTGTATTTGCTTCTTCTAAGTCTTTTCATGATTGATTATGATTTCGAATTATCTTGTAATAACTTCCACATGATTTGTTTGATGTATTTCATCCTTTCATGTGTATTATATGACTTGTATAATGATAGCAATCCTTATCTTGTTGTTCTTCCATAAGTATAGTTCTTCTTGGAACATATTATATTCTAAGAGATAGATATACAAGATATGTACAAAGACTAAGCAAACAAGATATGTATAAGAATAGGAGTATTGTTACCTTCAGAAGAAGAAGTCTCTTTCATCCTGCTTAGTCTTCTTTGTAGGTTCCTTTTCTTCGACAACTGATGCTTTGTGTTTCTCCTTCCTTTTCTTTAGCTCAGGACAATGAATCTTGTAGTGACCATACTTTTGACAGTTGAAGCATTGTATTTTTGAAATATCTTTCTCTTGATTTGTCTTCCTCTTTGAACCAAACTTCTTTTTGTTCCTAAAATTCTTGAATCTTGCTGTGAAGGCTTGATCATCGTATGTATTTCGGGGTTTCACTTTTGCACTGATCCTGGATTCTTCTTGATCACACCAAGTCCAAAGTTCTTCAAATGTAGGATACTCCTTCCTTGTGTTCATGCTTGTGGAAAATGCATCCCATGTCTTGTGAAGACCATTGACTACTATGCTTACCAATTCCTTCTCTGAAATGATATCTTCAATAGCTTATAGTTGATCTCTTAAGTGAGAGATTATCACAAAGTATGATGTTGTGCTATCATAATCATTAATCTTTATGTCACAGAGCTCATTCTTCAGATTCATTATTTGTCCAATGTTTCTGACTAAGAAGAGGTTTGTTAAGGTATCATACATCTTCTTCGATGAGTCAAAATGAGATATGTAGGGTATCAAGTGGTCTTTTATAGATTCCACTATGATACTCATAGCATTGATGTCATCGTCTTTGAACTTCTCCATAACTGCAACGTTTTGTGGTTCCTTCTCTTTTCCTTCTTCAAACTTTGGTTTCACGATCTTTCCTTTCATGATATCCAACACTTTATTCTTGGAAAGTATGAGGTAAATACTTGTCTTCCATGCTCTAAATTTAGAAGCTCCATCTAACTTGTTTTCTGACTTCATAGAGTAATTCATGACTTCTTTGACTTGGTCAATCCTAGATTTGACCAGAAACTCAAACTTGACATCTTGGCTTGCTAAGAGTTCCAGGAGATGTGCTAGGATAGGGTGCACTGATCTATCCAAAGATTAGGTCAATCCCTTCACTTAAGGTGCCTCAACGAGAGGATTAGGGTTTCTGCAACTGCACCCACTAGTAACCCTAGCGACAGTGCTTTGGTGATTGCTCTTGCTAGAAACCCTAGTGGCAGTTCTTCAACGAGCTTAAAATCCTTCTTAATATGTTTCCTTCTAGTGGTTAGACTAAATGAAGGAGGTGTGGGCCCATAAGCTGTTAGAATATAATGGATGTGCTCATTTTACCATTGACAATATCGATATTGTTACCCAACCATAGGTCGAAGCCACCCTCCGAGCACCTTAACCTTGACAGAGAATCACTCTGGAAGAAAACCCTAGGCTAGATAGCCAAACAAAGGGTAGCACACCTTTCCCCAAGTATAGCACACCAACAAGAGTTGATCAGATAGTCCAAACCCTAACCAAGAGAGAGTCCAAGACAAACGTGATCTGCTAGATGCAACAGCTGTAATGGTATCTCTCCTCTAAACCTGCACACAAAAATGGGCACTGCAGTGCGCAAAAGTGTTGCTCTGCAATTCTGAGACTGCTTGCCAGAATTAAGACTGGCCTCATGTATTTATAGTAATTCTGGCTAACTGCCCATGTCGACTTCTCATTCTAGGTATCTGTCTGTTCAGTATATATTATTTCTTCTGGCCGACTTCTTCTCTTGGAGGCTAATAACCTAATACAAGTTATACTTTTGAGTTGACAAGTCTTCTAGGGTTATTAGCCAACTCATTAGGGTTTCTTCTTGCTTCCCAGATTATTCTATTCTTGTCAGGTTTACACGTGGAGGTAAATACCTCCCACAACTACCATAATATCAACATAAAGTTGGCTATGGCATAGAAGAATGGGTCACATGCATTTTGATAACCTTGTCAAAGTCAACAAAAGAGAAGTAGTTAGAGAAATGCCCTAGATCACGAAACCAACCAACACTTTATGCAAGCATTGTCAACAAGGAAAGCAAACAAAGACCAGGTTCAAATCAAAGGAATATTCAACAACAAGACCACTAGAAATTGTGCATACTAATCTAGTTGGACCAACTACAACAAAGGGCTTAAAAGGTGAGAGATACTTCATGTTATTAGTTGATGATTACACAAGAATGACTGCAGTTTTCTTTCTCAAGAACAAGTCAGAAGCTTTTGAAAAATTCAAGATCTACAAGGAAATGGTTAAAATGAGATGGATTCAAGAATCAAATGCTTGAGATTTGATAATGGAGGAGATTTCACTTCAAAGAAATTTATGGACTACTGCAGCTATCATGGAATAAAAAAGAAATTCTTTGTTGCTAGGACACCTCAACAGAATGGAGTTGTTGAAAGAAAGAATAGGACATTACAGGAAATGGCTCGAACAATGCTAATGGATTCCAAATTGACAGGTATATTTTGGTCACAGGCAGTGCATACAACAATTCACATTCAAGACAAAGAAATGCTTAGAAACAACATTGATAAAACTCCATACGAGCTATGTTTTATCACTCCAGGAGTCCTTCTCAAGTTGTAGCTTGAAGAATCCCAATAACTTAAAATATGTTTTGGTTTACTGTGTATGTTGGATCAAATGGGATACATAAACGACTGGTTCACACTTAAGACACTTAGTAACATAACCAGATGAGAGAATGTTTTCAAAAATCAATAATCAGATAAATAACTGAACTAGTGGGTGAAGAAAGTCTATATCTATCAACCATAACACATATGTGATGGGATGAATAAAGATAACACATATTACTTATTAAATCAATGTTTATGATTTGACCAATGAGATGACAGTCATTTGCAACTAGACAAACTTAGATAATAGCAATCATTCAAAACACAGAAAAAAGAGAGAAGATGGCAATCTGACATAAACAGTGAAAGGAACTTGTGATCTATATTATATGTAAAGGTCTAGTACAAAAACAACATGTTCTAGTCTCCAGAATCCAACCTCCTCTCCTTCAAAACACTAGGCTTTATAGCCTTTACATAACAGTTTAAAATCCTATTAAAATGGATCTAGAATACTAATAATAGAATAAAATCAAAACAGTTCTCAAGTCATAGGATTAGATCCTAACTCAAAGGAATCAAATCCTAATCATAATCTGTGATCTTCAACATTCCTCAACAGCTTCAACAATCTTTTACATGCTCAACAACCTTCAAGGTGATGACAAGGCACTTGAAATCTCCCTTTGACAACTGGGCAGTATCTTAACTAAAAATAGAAAATCTCTTCGGCCTTTATATCCTTTGCATTGAATTCAAAAACTTAAAATAGAGAGTGATCTCTATCCCTTTTAAATTTATCATTCATTTATAATCTTCCTCAAATGATTTAGCAGTGAAAACATTTGATCTGAGCAAAAATAACATCATTATTCCTGTCTCTGTGATTTTGGTAATTCTAACATGTAATCCACCAAAAGCTCTACTTTTGGTGGCTAAGGACAACTGTGCAAACTGAAATATCCACTGAAAAAGAAGGCTTTATCAAACTTCTTCAAAGCTTCATAATTATGTTTTCCAAGCTTCTTGATCTTCAAGGCTGCTCATTTGATTTCTTTGTTGTGTTTAAATCATGGTTCTTCATTGCATGAACTTCCTGTGCTATGTGCATATCTCACACAAAGATAGGAGTATCTATGAACATGTGATAATACCACTGTATCTATACACTAGGAGTGTGAGAATACTCCTTTGTTTTATATCTATATATGTCATTAAGCTGTTGAAAGTCAAGCCAAAAATGCTTGTCAATTCTCTCTACAAATTGTTTTCCTCCAATTTATGGTTTAAGAAATTGTCGAGCACATTTAATTTCCATGTAAAGAAATGCATGGATTTCAATTGGATAAACATAAATGCCAATTCTCATTTCTTGTTGACAGTCAGACATATCTGCTAGTGAATGATCTCCAGTAGATTTGTGTATGCATGCAACATGATGATCCACTAAGATCTAGAATTAACAGAAGCAATTCTCCCTATTGTATTCTCCCCAAAATCTGCAATCTATTTATGAAACTAGCAGGCATAACCCCTTCTTGTAATGTGAAACGAACTATCTGTTTCTCCCATGCTTGAAATCAAAGAGTCTTCAAGAGAAAATTATTTACTATCTTCGGTTCACCATTGATCAAAATGCCACAGTACTTGGAATAAGGTCCCTCACAAATACTTGAATGCTCAAGCCTTTTGAGAGGTGCAATGTGAAGCTTGTTCAACACCTGACTGTTCTAACCCTTTTGATCATGGGATCTTTATTCCAGTATTCACTGGTCATGTAGAAATCTCTTATGGTGACTTTTGTAAAATTCTCTTAGTGCAAGCGAAAGGCATCAGTAACAACATAATAATACAAAGAAGCCATATGCAGAGAAAGATCCAGTAGAAGGAGCTGGAGATACTGTCAGAGTTGTTCAAAGCTACTGTCCAATGATGCATCTCCACAATGTCGAGTGTACATAGTTGTTTCTCCTTCATATGAATTTAACCTATAGCTGGAGGAATTTGTGCTAGGTAGTGTGTTATATGGTGATAATTGCTTGCTTCATGTGCATTTGATGCGTGGAAGAAAACCTCTCGGCACCCAAGAAACAACTCTTGATTTCCATCAACTCTAAGCACCTTTACAAAGGGTGCGTATGTGAGATATCTGATGCACTGGATTTCACATTTTTAGGGATCCATTCCACTGTTTAACATACAGACATAAAAAATCTTATCTCAAATACTCTCCTCTTGCTTATAAGACAAAGTGCTTGAAACACCTGCAAGATCTAAAAATTCGACATCCTTCCTCTGAATATTTTAGCAACTGGCAATGAACTACTTGTGGCACCTTTTCCTTAACACCTGTGCATCGCACCTATTCATGGCTTCTCCTCATGTCCTGATACCTTTAACAAATCAAACACTTCAAAAACCAATTACCTTTGAACAACTACATATGCATTCATCTGCTTGGAAATCGGGCATTTGGCATCTGTCAGTTTAATTTATTTTCTATTTGATTTTCTCAGGGACCACATCCCATCTATATGGTGTACATAGTTTTTTCTCCTTCATATGACTTTAACCTTTAGCTGGAGCGATCTATTCTAGGTAGTGTGTTATATGGTGATAATTGCTTGCTTCCTGTGCATTTGATGTGTGGAAGAAAACCTCTCGGTGCCCAAGAAAAGGCTCTTGATTTCCATCAACTCTAAGCACCTTTACAAAGGGTGTGTATGTGAGATATCAGATGCACTGTATTTCACATTATTAGGGATCCATTCCACTATTTAACATACACACATAAAAACTCCTATCTCAAATACCCACCTCTTGCTGATAAGACAAAGTGCTTGAAACACCTGCAAAATCTAAAAATTCGACATCCTTCCTCTGCATATTTCAGCAACTGGCAATGAACTACTTGTGGCACCTTTTCCTTAACATCTGTGCATTGCACCTATTCATGGCTCCTCCTTATGGCTTGATGCCTTCAACAAATCAAGCACTTCAAAAAACAATTACCCTTGAACAACTGCATATGCATTCATCTGCTTGGAAGTCAGGCATTTGGCATCTGTCAGTTTAATTTTTTTTCTATTTGATTTGGTCAGGGACCACATCCCATCTATATAGGATATTTAAATTCTTTGTCTTTTAAATACATTGTTGTATTCATAGTTGTTTTGATGATGCAAGCAGAGAATAAAACTCAACGCTTACATAAGCTTGGTGTGTTGACTCGTGGCTAGCATGTGGGATTGACTTTGTGTTGTGTATTAATGATTTGACACTAAATCAAACACAAGACCATTTTTTGAAAAAAAACGAATGAATGAAATGAATATTTAAATTTTATGAGAAATCCTAAAGCAATGTTCAAAAGAAACTAATAAAAAGTTTTAAATTTTGGTTATGCAGGTTAAGGATAGAGTCATAAGGATTCGGAGCATCATGATGAATGATGAATTAATGAGGAATTTTAAATATATGGATGATGACAAATGACCAAGGAAAATGAGAAATTTAAGTGAGAAAGAATGAAATTCTCAAAATTTACAAAACCATTTGAGGAGATAACATCTGGCTCCAACTAGGATGGAGACCTCCCTGTGAGGCTCCAAGAACCTATTAGTTCCAGTAGCCTTTACTATTGGGTTATGGAGTCATCTGGCCTTTACAATTGATTCCCTGCAAACTTGTAGCCTGCCTGTAGCCTGCTCTGCTTATTCAACAACCAATAACTGAAAAAGTCTACTTTCTCATAGAGCGAGCTTATTTTCTTATCTACTGCTACTCAAACCATTGTACTGCTTCTTAATCAAGTAAACTTATGCTTCCGATGAATCCATATCAGAAACTGATTTAGTAAACCTGTTCTTGATCTTTATCCGAAAATAATGAAATCCATGTCATGCAGAAACATAATTTGAAAAGATGACGAAACTGTTCTTCGTCTGACAAAAATATTTTGAAGTTTATGTTGCTCATGGATTCCATAAAATCAGCAAAAGTGTCATGAAAGACACAAATAAATACCTCTTCATGATACTGTACCAACTCAAAATTGAAGTGATGTTGGTTGCCTTCACTGATATCGATGTTGAATGTAAACTGTTCTAACTCTGTCCGAGGAAAATGCAAGCTCAACTGCTGATCTGAACCTTTCTTCTCCTCTTCACCATATCTCTGTAATTTGAATTCATCATGATGATACACTGGCCTATCACAACTGACAATTTTTTAAAGAAAAGAAAAGGTATGTTCTTGATCTTCATTGCAATTTTGATCAATAGATTCATAACTAGCATCAACCACAACATACACACATTTATGATCATCTCTTTGTTGAAAACTAGAACTAGATGAAATTCTAGTAAACAACAAGCCTTCACAAATCTCAAAATTGTCTTCCTCATCATTGTATTGGTTGAATATAGGAGCATCAAGATAAGATCCTAATGACAGAGATGAAGCTTCTTGTATAGAAGTATCAACAATAAAATCTTGAAATAGATTTGGAAAAATATCACCTTGTTCCTTATCATGGTTTGAAGCAACATATTCATAAGGAGAAGGAAGATCTTCCTAATTCTCTAGTTGGAGATTAGAAAATCAATGAAAATATTGTTCCTCATGGTTACTACCACTTTCATTAGTATGCAAATATGGAAGCTCAGGACTGTCCTTAATATTTGCTACAGATCCAAATCTATCACATACTGATCTATCAATCTACTCAACATCTTCAAAGTTTTCAGAGGGAAAAATATGATCTTCATGACAAATGTCTTCTTCTATAATAGATGCTTCATCACAAATCTGATTTTTGTGACTAACAAAATCTTTATGAAGCAAAGAAAACTCATCACAACATCCTTCAAAAAGATGTTCAACTGGAAAATACTCTTTAAAAAAGGAATTGAAGGCTGTATGGAAACTTGTCAAAGAGATAACACTTTCATTTGGAAGAGACCGACACTAGTCAAGAGAAATCCCCTCGAATAAATACCTGAAAATATTAATTTGAACATCCTCATGTATAATTTCAAGCCGATGAATAAAGTCATGAAAATCCAGCAAGTGTTCAGCTGGCACTTCCCACTCTTCTCCTTGAAATCTGGGAAGACTATTTTCCCATTAATCTCCACTAGGTACTAGATTAGGGTAACCAAAAATACTTGAGAAATTGCAAAATGCATACCTCTTGTTCATTTCATACTAGTGGAGTCGCCAAAAGATATTTGAACAATGGAGTCGCCACTGAATTCGTCCTTCATGGAGTCGCCAGATAGATGATTACAACCAAGAAAATGTCCAGGCTTTGTCTATCATCAAAGCTGGATCTATGTTGTGTCCCAAGGAAGCTGAGCTTCAATCTCCTCTCCCTGGCAACGATGCCAATTTGTTATCACTCCAGGAGTCCTTCTCAGGTTGTAGCTTGAAGAAGCTTGGTAACTTAAAATATGTTTTGGTTTACTATGTATGTTGGATCAAACGGGATACATAAATCACTGGTTCACACTTAAGACACTTAGTAATATAACCAGATGAGAGAATGCTTTCAAAAATCAATAATCAGATAAGTAACTAAACTGGTGGGTGAAGAAAGTCTATATCTATCAACCAGAACACATATGTGATGGGATGAATAAAGATAGCACATATTACTTATTAAATAAATGTTTATGAGTTGACCAATGAGATGACAGTCATTTTCAACTAGACAATCTTAGATAACAGTAATCATTCAAAACACAAGAAAAAGAGAGAAGATGGCAATATGACATTAACAATGAAAGGAACTTGTGATCTGTATTATATGTCAAGGTCTATTACAAAAATGACATGGTCTAGTATCCAGACTCTAACCTCCTCTCCTTCAAAACACTAGGATTTATATCCTTTACATAACAGTTTAAAATCCTATTAAAATGGATCTAGAATATTAATAATAGAATAAAATCAAAACATTCTCAAGTCATAGGATTAGATCCTAACTCAAAGGAATCAAATCCTAATCGTAATCTGTGATCTTCAACATTCCTCAACAGCTTCAACAATATTTTACACACTCAACAACCTTCAAGATGATGACAAGGCACTTGAAATCTCCCTTTGGCAGTTGGGAAATATCTTAACTAAAAATAGAAAATCTCTTAAGCCTTTATATCTTTTTCATCGACTTAAAAAACTTAAAAGAGAGAGTGATATCTACCCCTTTTAACTTTATCATTCATTTAGAATCTTCCTCAAATGATTTGGCAGCGAAAACATTTGATCTGAGTGAAAATACCATCATTCTGCCTGTCTCTGTGCTTTCGGTGGCTTGTGAGCCAAAATTCTAACATGTAAGCCACCAAAAGCTCTTCTTTCGGTGGCTAAGGATAGTTGTGCAAACTGAAATAGCCATTGAAAAGGCAGGCTTTAGCAGACTTCTTCAAAGCTTCATAATTGTGTTTTCCAAGCTTCTTTATCTTCAAGGCTACTCATTTGATTTCTTTGTTGTGTTTAAATCATGGTTCTTCATTGCATGAAATTCCTGTGCTATGTGCATATCTCATACAAAGATAGGAGTATCTATGAACTTTTTATAATACCACTGTCTCTGTACACTAGCAGTGTAAGAATAATCCTCTGTTTTAGATCTATAGATGTCATTAAGCTGCTGAAAGTCAAGCCAAAAATGCTTGTTAATTCATTCTACAAATTCTTTTCCTCCAATTTATGGTTTAAGCAATTGTCGAGCACACTTAAGTTCCATGTAAAGAAATGCCTGGATTTCAATTGGATAACCATAAATGCCCATTCTCATTCCTTGTTGACAGTCGAGCATATCTGTTAGTGAATGATATCCAATAGATTTGTGTATGCACGCAACAGGATGATCCACTAAGATCCAAAATTAACAAAAGAAATTCTCCCTATTGCATTCTCCCCAAAATATGCAATCTTTGTATGAAACTAGTAGGCACAACCCCTTCTTCTAATGTGAAAGGAACTATCTATTTCTCCCATTCCTAAAATCGAAGAGTCTTCAAGAGAAAATTCTTTACTATCTTTGGTTCACCATTGATCAAAATGCTAAAGCACTTGGAATAAGGTCCCTCACAAATACCTGAATGATGAACCTTTTTGAGAGGTGCAATGTCAAGCATGTTCAACACCTGACTGTTCTAACCCTTCTAATCATGGGATCTTTATTCTAGTATTCACTAGTCGTGAAAAAATCTCTTCTGGTGACTTATATAAAATTCTCTTAGTGCAACAAAAGGCATTAATAGTAGAATCATAATACAAAGAAGCCATATGTGGAGAAATTTCCAGTAGAAGGAGTTGGACATAATGTCGGAGTTGTTCAAAGCTACTTTCTAGTGATGCATCTCCACAGTGTCGAGTGTACATAGTTGTTTCTCCTTCACATGAATTTAACTTATAGTTGGAGCGATCTATGCTAGGTAGTGTGTTATATGGTGATAATTGCTTGCTGCATGTGCATTTGATGTGTGGAAGAAAACCTCTCGGCGCCCAAGAAAATGCTCTTGATTTCCATAAACTATAAGCACCTTTACAAAGAGTGCGTATGTGAGATATCAAATGCAATGGATTTCACATTGTTAGGGATCCATTCCACTGTTTAACATACAGACATAAAAACTCCTATCTCAAATACTCTCCTCTTGCTGATAAGACAAAGTTCTTGAAACACCTACAAGATCTAAAAATTTGACATCCTTCCTTTGCATAATTTAGCAATTGGAAATGAACTACTCCTCGCACCTTTTCTTTAACACCTGCACATTGCACTTGTTCATGGGTCCTCCTCATGGCTTGATGCCTTCAACAAATCAAACACTTCAAAAACCAATTACCCTTGAACAACTGCATATGCATTCATCTTCTTGGAAATCGGGCATTTGGCATCTGTCAGTTTAATTTATTTTCTATTTGATTTTCTCAGGGACCACATCCCATCTATATAGGATATTTAAATTCTTTGGATTTTAAATACATTGTTGTATTCATAGTTGTTTTGATGATTTTCTCAGGGACCACATCCCATCTATATAGGATATTTAAATTCTTTGGCTTTTAAATACATTGTTGTATTCATAGTTGTTTTGATGATACACTAAGCTTGGTGTGTTGACTCGTGGCTAGCATGTGGGCTTGACTTTGTGTTGTGTATTAATTATTTGACACTAAAGCACACACAAGACCATTTTTTGATAAAAAATGAATGAATGAAATGAATATTTAAATTTTATGAGAAATCCTAAAGCAATGTTCAAAAGAAACTAATAAAAAAGTTTAAATTTTGGTTATGCATGTTAAGGATAGAGTCATAAGGATCTGGAGCATCATGATGAATGAGGACTTAATGAGGAATTTTAAAGATATGGATGATGACAAAGGACCAAGGAAAATGACAAATTTAAGAGCGAAAGAATGAAATTCTCAAAATTTACAAAACCATTTGAGGAGATAACACTATGGAAAGGAAGACCAACAAATGTGAAGCACTTAAGAGTTTTTGGAAGCAAATGGTACATCAAAAGAGAAGATGGCAGAATGGGAAAGTTTGACTCTTGTGTGGACAAAGGAGTACTTGTTGGTTACTCAAGTACAAGGAAAGCATACAAGTGTTACAATATAATTTTAAACAAAGTTGTGGAAAGCATCAACGTAACAATTGATGAAACAGGCAGACCATAATCAAAGGAAGAAGAAAACAAATCAATGGAACAACTTTTTGAAGAAGAAGAAGCAAAATATGAAGTAGAAGAGGAAGATGAAGAGAATATGACAGAAACAAAAGAGAAATTTCAGCAAGTATCTCCAAAGACACCTAGCAAATGAGTACAGAAGAATCATCCTTCAGATCAGATTATTGGAAACAAAGATGAAGGAGTTGAGACTAGAATAAAAATCCATTCACCAGAAAAAACACACCTAACACTCTTATGTACAATTGAACCAAATTGTTTTGAAGAAGCCAACAAGGATGAATTTTGGAATAAGGCCATGAATGAAGAATTGGATCAAACAAAGAAAAATGACACTTGGGATTTGGTTCCAAGATCAAAGAATAAGATTGTGATCGACACAAAATGGGGTTTCAGGAATAAATTAAATGAAGATGGACAAGTTACAAGGAACATAGCTAGATTGGCATGTAAAGGATATGCACAGATTGAAGGAATTGACTTTGAAGAGAGATTTGACCGAGTTCCCAGAATGGAAGCAATTCAGTTGATTTTAGCCTATGCATGATCCAAAAATGTTGACGTATATCAGATAGATGTAAAATCAACTTTTCTAAATGGGGAGCTTGAAGAAGAAGTCTACATTGAACAACTAGAATGATTTCAGTTGTCATAGAACGCAAATTATGTGTGAAAATTAAAGAAGGCCTTGTATGGTCTAAAACAGGCTCTTAGAGCATGGTACTCTAGGATGGATAAGTATCTACAATAGGCAGGGTTCAGAAAAGGAAGTGTAGACAACAACCTCTACATCAAGGTAAGTGAAGGTAATATTTTATTAATTGAAGTTTATGTTGATGATATTATTTTTGGTAGTGATGATGAAAGGTTAAGCTGGAAATTTGCAAAAGATATGCAGAATGAATTTGAAATGTCGTTACTTGGAGAACTATCCTTCTTTTTGGGACTTCAGATACATCAAAGCAACCAAGGAATCTTTATTTCACAAACCAAGTATATCATAGAAATGCTAAAGAGGTTCGGAATGGAAGATTGCAAACCAGTTATTACTTCCATGCAAACAAGTTGCAAGTTGAGAAAAGAGGATGATTCAAAGTTTACAGATCAAAGACAATATAGGTCAATGATTGGCAACCTACTATATGTGACACCATCCAAACCAGATGTAATGCAAGCAATTTGACAGGTGGAACGATTTCAAGAAGAACCAAAGGAGTCACATGTGTTAGCAATGAAGAGGATTTTAATATATCTCAAAGAAACAAAAGAGTTTGTATTATGCTATCCAAAAGGAAAGAATCTATCACTTATTGCCTACACAGATGCAGATTAGGTAGGTTGTATTTATGGCCGAAAAAGCACCGATGGAGTAGCGTTCTACTTGGGTGAGTTTTTAGTATCATGGCTAAGCAAGAAACAATCATCAGTATCTTTATCTACAACCGAGGTAGAGTATATTGCAACAACATCATGTTGTACTTAGCTTCTTTGGATGAAACAAACTCTGACAGATATATAGGTTAAGTATTATGAGCCCATTCCAATCTATTGTGATAATACAAGTGCCATCAGTATCTCGAAGAACCTGGTGATGCACTCCAAGATGAAGCACATTCCAATAAAGTATCACTTTCTACGGGAGCAAGTTGCAAAAAAGAACATCAAAGTTGAGTATGTGGGCACAAAAGAACAAGTGGCAGACATTTTCACAAAACCACTTCCATGGGAATCCTTTGAATATATTTTCCAGAGACTTGGAGTTATTTCTACTCCAAAATGAATGATTTTTGAATGATTATCTATATGTCTTAGATTTACACAAGGAAGCACCATAAAAGGATAGTTCAGTCAGGGGGAGTAACCCCGAATGGAAAGATACCTTTTCCATTGATGAGAAAGGGGGAGAGATTTATTATATGCAGAGGATAGAAGCATGGTTCTAGGGGGAACATGAGTGATATGATTTCAGTATTGCATTAGAGTGTTGCCATCAATGCCAAAGGGGGAGATTGTTGATTAAGGTTGGTTGTCATTGATGTCAACCATTGAAGAAATCCCCGTACCACAAAGGTTGGGTAATGGACCCAAGATGGGCCAATATTGTTTGATGTAAAGATGACTCTTTATTGTCTTGTCATGGTTGATAATAAGTATAAATGGATGAACTCCAAAGTGGTCCCCTTATGCTGAAATCCCTCATGGGAAGACACTTTTCAGATTGAGTTATCCTAGAAGTATGGTTAGAGAACCCATGATTATTTGTTGAATAATGATATGAACACCAGTAAATTTGTTAGTGATACTATCCTAGATGGATAGTGCTTGTCATGCCATTTCTGGTTGTATGTGGAATGCCATATAACTCCTCACGGTCAGAGAGTTATGGCCATGCAAAGTTGGAGAACCCAGGTCTGGGTAATGGACCCAATTTTGTTTGATGGATAATGTTATGAGTATTTATATATTTTCAGGTAATACTATTATATATGGATATTACATGTCATTCCATTTCTTGTGGTATGTGGAACATCACATAACTCTTCACGGTTTGAGAGTTATGGCCTTACGAAGTTGGAGGACCCTCATATGTCATATAGAAGCCCAAAGGGTTCCTCTCTTGTTTTTTCCTCAGGATTTTGTCCTGAAGATGGATCATGTTGTGGATCCGAAATGTCGTCATGCAAAAATGAATACTGTGGTTCTTCCGAATAATTCTGAACAAGGTCAAAGTAGTCAAAGTGGTTTAAGAGATTTAAAAGGTAAATACTAAATTGAAGTGATGAGTGTACTATAATTCAAAGTGAATAAAAAATAAATTAATTCAATAATAAATTTAATGGACAAATTAGAAGTGGGTTAACTCTATAATAAGGAAAGTGGACAAAGCGACCTAGAAGATGTTTTTAAGGAAGATACTTGGAGAGTATAAATAAGAGGCAAGGCTCTCTCATTTAAGACACACTTGAGAATATTGAATACCTATAGGTGTCTGAGGTAACCAAAGGATATATAAACCTAATTTATGAGGAAAGTGAAGAAAAGAAGGCTGGAATTCAAGGAAGGACAAATTCTTTTGATGATGCTTTCTAAGGTATGTTTTTTTCAGGTCTTCTCACTATTTTCACAATAGATTTTTTTCTAGAATGATTCAGACCGTGAAAGTTATATTACATTGAGGAAACATATCCAAGTATCTTTGGTAAAAAATTCATCTTGTGGTTCATTGTATTTTTGGAGTTACACTACGTGGAAAATAGTGTTTGTGGCTAGTCCTGAAACTAGTCAAAAGCAAGTGTTTCGGGTAACAATGCCATAACTTCTTCATAACAGATCCAAATTAAGTAAGACAAAATGTGTTGGTTAGAGTAAAGTATTTAGTATGTTGTGTAATAGTTTCAAATCAATTCAACAAATATTTCATGCGTGTCACACTCTACAAGGTCGCTCTCTAGAATAAGCCAGAATTCAAAAAGGTGTGCCATTTTTACCATAATGCCTTTTATGAGAGGTTCCAAGTAGTGAAACCTGGAGGAATTTCACAAAACACATTGAAGAACATTGTGTATCAGTTTCATATATTTATTCATTACAGGTACAAAGTTATGATTATTTCAAGTTAGGGTTGTTGACTAATTCAAAACTAGTCTTGTGAGACTAAAGAGGCATTTGATGAAAACGCTAGTCTCTTGTTGTTAAAGTTAAGGAGGGATTTTGGTTGAGGTACAAGTTGGGTACATGGTTGAGACAAGTAGTTGATGAATTGGCACATACATGAGGTGTATAGTTGATGATGTTGGTACATATTGATGAGTCATAGT
>JZKD02S0005571.1:572653-586064 GCA_000966675.3 Picea glauca
CCATATCCTTGTTCTCCCACGAATGAGGATATCATTATTACAAAAATCATAAGTATATATAGGTTTCTTCACAAGGTAAAACTTCCTTGTGAATAATATTAAATTGTTTTACATATCTGGGAGATATCCCAAAATCTCCTAAACTAAGAAAATAAAATGCAAGTAAAATCTTTGAAACATCCCCTAACTGCTCAACAACTCAATTGCAAATTCGAATTTACCTGCAATCGAACACAAATATCCAATTAGAAAGATATTTCAGTAACAAAACACAAAGAAAATGATCCTACAGACTTAGCTACAAAATCATCTGATTCTGTAGCTAGTCTAAAATAACATATAGAATCAAATAACAATCAAACGAAATCTTTTTAAAACAAACCAATTTAATCCTTTTTTAACAAAAATTAAAATCGAATTACTAATGGTTCAAACAAATTTATCATTCAAATCAAATCAAATCGAAAAGGATGCAATCGAAACAGGATAAGAATGCTCTGTTTTTAAATTGCCATTAAATCGGGTCAAATAATAACCACACTGTTTCATATCCAAATGAAATTACAAGTAAATCGCATCGTATCCAAAATCGATATAGTTATAATCGAACACAATCACAATCGATTGGTTACGGCTGTGCATAAAATTCATATTGTGTTAATAAAATATCAAACTGTTACGATTACAGTCAAACGAAATATGCATAACAGTACCCACTAACTTTGCCATAGACTTTGGTTGCAGAGTGTCATACAGTTGACCGATAGGATCAAAATAGAAAACATAACAATCGTTGACTCGTTACAGTCATAGCAATAGATTCAATCAAGTGCAAAGATAGGTAACTGTTTTGATTGTATTCAAACGGAATCATACTTAACGAGTAAAGACCCAACGAATCTTGTTATTGATCACCACACAGTCAGCAGACAAAAGCGTGACAAAATCAACAGAATCCATAATATAAACTGGGTGAATAATCAAAACGAATGAGGCTGAGTTTAATTATAGAAACAAATCGTGAGACTGGATACAGTTAATTTCATTCCTCAAATCGAATTCAAATAATATATTTGTTGCAATCTGATAAACACAGTCTGAATCGATCTGGTTGGGTATAACAGCTACGATTCATATCTATTCTCAATTCGGTCATGCAATAACAGAATGGTATTCGAATTGTTCAAAGAATATAGAATATACAATCACAACAATTAACCATAATTACCAACAATATCGCATAGAATATAACCAATTCGAAATGAGATATTGACTATGTTCAAAATTGGAATACCAAAAACAACCTGTGTTTAGAAAATATTAACAACTTCGATTATCAATAGAGCATTCGATTGAAGCCAAATTTACAAATCAAATCTATCTCGAGATCACTCGAATCAAAGCCAAATCCAATCAAACTTAAACAATAACAAAATTAGATTTATCAAAACGAAATTATATACAAAAATGCATGTTTGTGTGATAGAGCAAATCCACGGTGTAAACAGAGTTCATGAATTTGTCATATAAACATGTGATAATCATACCAGTGAGGTTGATCTAGCTACGCCAATTTTGAATTGACGAATTTTGTTATCGACTCCACGTTCTTAAACAAAATCGAACCAGTTGTTTTTTGTTTCTTATCAGTGGATGGCATCTTATCCTTTTGACCAGAGAGTCTTGCAACTTGATCCTCCAGAGCATGAATTCTGGACCGCAGCATTGGAACATTGAGGTAATACCTTTCTAACCATACGCCACACTGGTCACATGGTGGAGCTATTGGTTGAGATAGAACAGGAGGGGGTTTTGACGAGTCACCAGGGGTTTCACAGGGCATTTTAATGCTGGGATAATTTGGATCGTTTAGCAAACAAGGTGGTAGGTTCTTCACAAAATCATATGCGGGTTTATCACACAGGCCTTAGGAATAGGGATACTCGCTTGCTAGGTAGCGTTCAATCTCTGAGTCAGAATCTTCACTCACCATGATAGGGTCAGGGTTGACAAGGATTTTAGGTTTGTTTCTTGCCATGCGAGATATTAATCAAGCGTTCTTCTTGCCTTTAGAATTCGCATTAGGTTTGGTCTTGGTATTTTTAGCCACGGGTTTAACATTTTCCACATCAGTGGTGACAGAGTTGGGTAGATCAATAGGTGGCTCGGGTAGGGGTTTGGGTAGCAGAGCACTGTAAGGTACAGGGGGTACTAACTTTCTCTCGCTCACCACAGGTTTATCAACCTATGGTGGGTTCGAGTCCTCAAACTTATTGCGTTGAAGAAAATCATTCCAACAGTCCCGACGTAATCCCAAATGACATACCACAATCATTTTAATTAACCCAAAATGAAATAGGCTGGTGTCGGCCTGGTTTCGTTTGTACCTTTTGGACATTTTAAACAGACTCCTATGCAGGTAGAAAGGCATGTTAAGCTCAAAGCCCATGAAAACCATCAGTAGCCGAAGGTGATACAAGAACATGAAACCATACCTACCCTCGCAAGTAATGAATTGCTTGGTTACCATCATCAAGTCGTGCCAGCGCTGCTTTAGCATATTTGCAGGCAAACCCTTGTCACAAGAAATCACTCTTCGTGACTGGAAGAGCAATGTCCACGGGACATCTTCCACTTTACAATTTTTCGACCACCTCTGTCCAACAACAGGCAAACCAATAGCTAGACTGAGAAATTTCTCATCAATTTCCAACTGTACATCCCCAACCTTGGCTCGGCAACCATCAAAGGTTAATGCAAATTGCCAGGCCACGCTAGGGTTATAACCATCAAACTTTCGTATGAACAGGAGCCATCCGAATTATTCCAGGTCATTGTAAGCACCATCAAACATTAACAACGCCTGGCTACCATTGGGTTCAACCCTCACGACTGGAGCCATGGTGCGGGTGCATGGTAGGGTTTGGATTGAACATAATAATACACAGGAGTAAAAATTGATAGGACTAACAGCTGTAAGCGTTCAAAGGGGAGGAAAATCAATATGTGTGTGCGAAGGTGGTGGGTTAGTCACCGCCATGCACAACATTAATGGCATAGTATAGTGCTATTCAATCACTCATCATATTGTTTAAACCATACTAATCGGCCAACCCAAAAATTTGAGCGGTGGATAATCATATCAACGTGCAATTTATCAGTGTAAAACTGAAATCATATATCAACGTGCCATAGTATAATTCAAACCAAGTGAAATCCAAATGTTTCACCAATGCGCCATTCAATATGACACCAAAACTCATAAGTGACCCATGCACTTTTTTGCCTAATCAAAGTTTATAAACATTGCAACAAGAGATTTCATATAACCGATAAGTCAAGAGCCTATAGTAATAAGGATCATACCATATAAAAACCTTTAATTCACCATGACCCCTATACAATCAAGTATGATTCATCAATCAACATGCTCAATGCCTTATCAATTAAACAAAAATCAAGTTGCGCAATCAGAGTGATAAATAGGCAAATGGACATAATTCGAAAAAAAACCCAAAGGAAAGTACCAATCAGAATATCAATGAGCAGATCATGACAGTCCAAATAACGATGGAGAGTTTTCACGCTTTCAGTCGTGAAAAAAAAAAAAATCGAAATCAATTGCAAATGTCGCATGAAATAAAAATGTCTTCTGTTTGCAAGATGCAACAAAAATTTGAAGTTCTAGAGACATAGGTGTAGGCAGCTTTAAGGGCAATTGAAAAAATTGAATTGGCTGCCAACAATGGTGACACACTGGGAGAAGCAATTATCTCTGTCGAAAGAAACAAATTCAGATTAGGACGTCAAAGAAAAATTCAGCTCAAAAACAACCATCATAAAATCGTACAAACATCATCATTTACTATCTTTTCCAGCGATGTTTTAAAAGACGAAAACCAATAACAGTCTTAAGACCAGCAAGTCACGATATTAATGATAATCTTCAATACTGTTGGCATGGCCACTGCTGCCAGAAGGCATCCATAGCCTCGATAGGGTTTCCATTTAACCCACTCGGACGTCTGTATCCTGTCAAGAAGTTCTAGATCAGAATAAAGGACTTAAAAGAGGTTTCTTATAATTTTTACAGATTTTCATTTACCCGACATTGCTTCGCTGCCAGCGGGCCTGTTCAGTACCCCGACAAAGTTTTCTTGGCGCCATGCTTGCATTTACCCGCTGCTAGCGGAACTGTTCAGTATCTCGGCGGGTTTACAAACACTTCCCACAGCTCTTATTAACATTTTTATTTTATTTTTTTCTTTTGTGAATAATTGAGTGGGGTGACGCTGAAAAATCTAGATATTTTATCATGTTTTTTTTTTTTTTTAGACCTCATCAGAATTTTTTGATACTGTCCTTTATCCAGTTCCAGAAATGTTTTATTTCTAAAACAACTTGCTATGACAGGGATACATCCTTTTGAGTCATTCCTTTACAGAAAAGGGACAGTGTAAAAAGATAATAGATGATCATGACAAACTTTGCTCAGAGATTGAAATCAGTAAAATTCTTTCAAACAACAAAATTTTCCAACATAAATATCATTTTTATAAATATATCTCTGATGTTTGTGCAATCTTTCAGAAGTTATTTCAGCGAAGAAATTTTCCCATGAATCTGAATCTGAATATCTTCATACCAAGGACTTACGAGGCTTTGTGCACAACAAATCAAATTTTGATCACATTGTTCTAGGTCTGACGCATCACTATCTTCTTGTTGTTTGGTTTCCGAATCAACAACCAACTTACATAATCCTTGGCCTCTCACAATCTGTGCTGGGGTGATCTCTAAGTCATACTCCTATAAGGAGTTGACCCAGTTGGCTCTTTTCTCTCCTAACTCCTTTTGCACCAACAAGTTCCTTATGGCAGGGTAAGGGACAATGACCTTCGTTCTTGACTTCAAAAGATATGACCGGAAATGCTTAACCTCCTTGAAGACAACGTAGGCTTGCCGATCAACCACTGGGTAGTTAAGTTCAACACCTTTGAAAGAAGAGCTCATAAAGGTGATAGGTACTTCGTTGTTTTTAGAATTCTTCTGAGTTAGGACCGCGGCATAGGAACGATCAGAGGAAAAACCGTAGAGTGTAAAGTCTTGAGAGAAACCAGGGCTCATGAGAGATGGAGCGTCAATTATGTCCTTATTTATATCGTTAAAAGCTTGGTTTTTAGTGGGCCCCCAGTGATATTGGGTGTCTTTCTTAATCAGGTTCTGGAGAGGCCTGACCATTTCGAAGAAACCGGGGACAAATCTTCTCACAAAATTAATCTGGCCTAGGAAAGACTGCATGGATTTTTTGGAGGTAGGTGGGGGGAGTTTAGCGATGACGTGGGTCCTCTCGGGGTCAATAATCATTCCATCACTAGACACAATGAATCCTAGTAATTTACCCTGTTCTACTGCAAAGATGGACTTCTTGGGATTCAAGGAGATACCGTATTTACGACATCGTAGCAGAACGACTCGTAAGTGATTTAGATGATCGTCTTTGTTTTTAGAATAAACGGTCACATCATCTAAGTAGACTACTACGGAATGATTGATTAAGTGTCTGAAAGCAATGTCCATTGCTCTCTGAAAGGTAGCACCGACATTAATCAATCCAAAGGGCATTTTGCGATAAGCATAAGTGCCCCACGGGGTACGGATGGTAGTTTTTAGTTGGTCTGGCGGAGACATCAAGACCTGGTTGTATCCAGAGAAACCATCTAGTAAGGACAACCTCTCGGAACCAGATACTTGTTGCAAGATCTGTTCCATGGGAGGGACAGGATAATTATCTTTGCTAGACGCTTTGTTGAGGTTGCGGAAATCGACACAGAGTCGAATTTTGTCGTTTTTCTTCCGCACTGGGACGAGGTTGGATACCCATTGAGTGTGTCTAACAGGAAAAATTATTTTAGCACTTAGGAGTTTATTCAATTCTTTTTGTACGGTCGGTTCTAGCTTAGGATGCATTTTCCTCAGTTTCTGTTGGAAGGGTAAGGTTTGGGGCTTCATCGGGATGACATGCTATATAATATTAGGATCAAACGTCTTAAGATCGTCGTAAGTCCATGCAAAGACATCCTTGAACTCTTTGAATAATTTAACAAAAACAACTTTTTCTTGTCTGGAACATCCCAAGCCTAAGTTGATACACTGAGGATTTTCACTAGTCCCTAAATTGACTTTTTCATAAGACAATGAGGAACTGTTGGTTTTGCAATTGACCGTCTTTTTAAATTTATCTTCAAAGTCATAAAAATTTTCTAGTCTAACAACATATTTGGGTATAAGATTTACCATGTCCGATAGAGCCTCAGAAGATTTAGGATTAGGTATTACCGTAAAGTCGTGCAAATTGTCATCGTGCATTTGTTCATCTATCACTGTTCCTTGAAAGGTTTCTTCCATGTGCAGAAAGTTAATGATCTGTTGATCATCGTCAAATACTCTCCATTTTGTGATATTGTCAAGAACAGATGGTCGAAACAATAGCTCCACGGAGAATGTGTTCGGGGATAAGCCGTCTGCAGGAAGAAGTTTAGAGGAAACATTGGCTAATAGATCTGCTTCAACATTATTTGATCTAGGAATGGAATTTATATTAAAAGCAGAAAATTTGTTCATTAAACTCCATACCTTAGAGTGGTAACATTTGAGATGAGGGAAAAGACAGTGTATAGAATATCTCACCTGTCTAACCACTATCTCAGAGTCGCCGAATACAGTCAGATTTTGAATGTGCATGTCCAAGGATTTTCTGAGACCTTGTAATAAAGCCTCATATTCTGTGATATTATTAGTGCATTCAAACTCTAGTCTACAAGATAATAATGTTTTGTTACCTGCCGGATCGATAATGATGTAGCCTGCACCAGCTCCTTCTTTAGAATTGGAACCGTCGAAATATAAAGACCAAATTTGACTTCCATCGGGCTCACAGGACTGTTGGATAGAAGTTGTTGGTTGCGTACATGCTAGGATCTCAGACTGTTGTTCTGGATTGTTGATAGGTGAAACTTCAGCCATGAAATTTTTGAAGTAGGTGTCCAACCCTTTGACTTCAGGTGGATTAATAGGAGGTGTGTATGGTTCATTAGGATCATTCAAGTCCGTAACCGTAAACTTGAGGTAACGCTCACAATTCACTCTGATCTTATTGGGCTTACCGTTTTCTGGAAGCCATAAGTGAGACGAGTCCATTGCAAAGCAACCTTGTAGTTGCTCCGACCAGTCCCTGCTCAAAAATAGACCATACACTTCTATTTAACCTGATGAATCTTTGGGTTAGACGATAATCTAATCAATACATTTTTTAGTTCGCCTATAACTTTAACATCTGATCGATCAAGTTGTATGATTTTCAAAGAGGAGGGTTCTACTTCAGCGTTAATCTTTTGGCAGACTGACCAAGGCATCACATTGGACGATGCTCCTGAGTCAACCATACAATTATGCACATTTCTGTTGAAGATTTCGAAAGTTAAAATAAAAGGAGGTATATTCTTATGAGTATTCAGAGTGGTAGCTTGTGTTTTTTTACTCGTAGTTTCTAAGACTACTTTATCTGAATTATCTACATTATTTACATTGTTATTTACATTTATTATTTACATTATTTACAAGAGTTACGGGAAGGCTTCCTTTATCTTGAGGACTAGGATTGTTTTTAGTGGAAGTCTTCTGTGGCACTTTGCTTTGCACAACCTTATTGTTGTTTGAATTACCATTCTTGCCATTTTCTGAAATATTTTGCAACATCTTTTGCAACAAAAATGGAAACTTCAACAACTCATAAATAGAAATGTTAGCCCTTAATTTCTTAATATCTTCAACAACATCATAATCTAATTTAGGACTAACATTACTTTGTTTAATTTCTGCTGATTTAGATGGCTTTGGAGGTAAAGTTGTAGTGTTCTCGGAAGGAGGTTTGTTTGATGTCTTACTCCTAGTGTTGTAAGGGTGAACAGTCTCGAAGTTGGCTTGGAAGATGTTGTTGTAGGAAAATCTCCCTGCGGACAGGTAGATCACCTCTAAGACTTGACCTTAACCCTAGACAGAAAAATGCTTAACGTGGACACTGACTTCCTTTCAAATCTATCTAAACTAATGCATGAGAAGGGAGGATAACAGAAGTACCTTTTAATCGACGTTTGTCCCTGCACGCTCCGAGTTGTGCTCCAATCCTTTGCTCCTCGCTGAGGTCTGTGGACAAAAAAAGATACGACCACTTCCTACTCTATTAACATTAGCTTGAAAATAGATCTATCAATAAATGACAAGTTCATGTAACATCAGACACAAACTAGAAAAGAACAGGCCAAGCGTGTCATATTAATGAGAATAACGACAGCAATACTTACAATCGTAGATGCGAATGCGACAGCTTCGTCAAGTCCTCTTCGTCTAACCCTTGCCTGAAATATCCACAACCTGGATAACAGTAGCTTCACTGATCACTCTCCTTTGGCTGACTGTAAGTTTCCTCCAAGATCATAAGTTTCATATGTTCAATTCTTCCTCCCATCATCAGCTCCAACACCACTTATGAGATCATAAGTTTGGTGTGATTCTCTATTTTGCAGTACATACCACTCATGAGATCATAAGTTTGGTATGATTCTCTCTTTATGTTCCCCTTTCACCATTAGAAAGCTTGCTTATATAGCCTTGGAGAGGCTCAACAATCTTGAGATATCCTTGGGGAAGTTGAGGATTTGCCTCCTTTAGTTGAGGATCTTCCCTAAGATCATGGCTGGACTAGGGATATGAATCCAACTGCCTTCCAAGAATGAAAAGATGCTTCCCCCATTCGTCTCAACAACTTAACAACTGCCCAGAATAGGTAGCGCTCCCTCAAAAGGGCCATCATAGCGTTGTAGCGCTCCCTGAAAAGGTTAAGGGAAGCACCAGCGCTCCAAAATCTATAGCGCTCCCTCAAAAGGTCCAGGGGAGCGTTATAATGCTCCCTGACAGTGTAAGGGGGAGTGTCGGCGCTCCGAGATATTGTAAGTGGGAGCGCTCCTCTCCAAAACTCAGTTTTTTGGTTGCTTTCAGATGGCAAAAGGTTTGCAAGCCGGCTAACTCATTTCTCCTCTTCCAAATCAGATGTTTGAGGTGTTTCAAGTGCCTTTATCATGTCGTTATAGGCACGACATAGGCATCATGGTAGTATGCTTCTCTGACACACTTGTGACACTTGTGAGCAACATGCGACACTTGAGACCTTGTGAGCAAAATGCGACCCTTGCGACCTTTGTAATGACGACACTTGCGACACTATCAAAGTGAGTAATTTTGATGTGTAACAGATTGCCCCCCAAAGTATGAAGTTAGAAGATAGGAATTGATAACTGAAATACTTTGTAGACCCTCAAGCAAGGGTATAGACTCGGAGAACCTGACGAAAGCTGCACACAAACATCCAACAAATATCATGACATATTTCAAATCCCAAGGCAGACATACCATTGCTTGGGTGATCAAGACTTGAGATATGGCCACCATAAAATACATTGCGGATCCATAATTGTATTGATAAAAAGGTATAGCCACTGAAAATACACTATGGATCTATACTCTAATGACATGAACTGATCGTAGCCATGAAGAATACACAATGGATGTACGAGATGACAAGACATAGCCACGACCAATACAAAGTGGATCTATGTAACAGTGTATGTGTTCTTTGTCTAATGAAAATTCCTTCGCAGCCTAGGCAAAGCATATATCAAAGTGATCACTCAGCCCAGGGTCTTCTTACCAATCCCAATATGGTATGAATCTGACCATGTGAATGGATGTCTTGATGTCAAACATGGCAGAAACCACCTGATTATCGGTCAATGGTGTGAACCGTTAACAAGTGCGAGGGAGATCACCATTAATGTCAATGATTCCCAAGGTACCCTAGTACATTCCAGCGAATGTGAATAGATGAGCTGAAGTCGAACACCCATGGAATCATTCGATTAGAGGTCAATGATGTAAACCTAATGTTGAATGTGAGGAGGCCTGCCATTGAGGCATGCAGGTCCCAAAGTAATAACTAGTTTCTAATTCTGATTCCCGGATAATGTGTTGGAGTCGACAGGAATAGACTCATCGAGGGAGGGCCTTGATGTATCCCCCATCAATGACACGAAACGTGTATGAAGATGTAATTGGTAGGTCAAAAGAACATGGACTGACACGGGTTCTGAGACAATATATTTGGGATGGTTGACTCTCGAGGCAGATACTTCCCTTGAACACCGAGGAATGACAACAAAACATGACATGGACCAAAACTATGCAATGGATACTGTGACTTGCATCGGGTGACCCAAAGGAGTGAAAGGAAACTCAAAGGATTGGCTCAATGCAGAGGTTCGGTGGATTATGATATGTGCAAAGTGACAAAGTGCCGTGTTCAAGGGTGACTCTAAGAAGTGCTGGATGATGTTCTCATGAGACTGCTTGGCTTGCTCCTTTCAATTTTCCCCCCATCCAGATAGATGAGTACCTCTTTTTGATTTAATGAGATCGAGGAGGATAAAACATGCTCGATATAACTCACCTTCGGTAAGTTCCTCTTCCTTTGTTTAATGAACCGGAAGAAGTAAGGGTTCGTTCCCATATGGGCCTGTCGATGTGTGCTTTAACGAGTCCAAAGGCAGAAAACTCGAAGGTTTTTCGGGATTATAGAGTTTGGAAAAACACTTAAAAGAGAACTCTCTCAGTTCCTTTTTCATACAGTAGTCCATCGAGACCGAAAAAGGGTTAAACTACCGCTCGCAAGACGCCCTTTCTGACCTTTTAACGAGTGTGAAAGGAAGCAAGATCACTCGACAATCTTTTCATGTTTAGAGAGTCTGAAAAGGGTTTAAAGGAGACTCCAGGGGGGTTCCTTTTTCGTGTGTTTGTGTATCCGTACGGGTCCAAAAAAGAGATAAAAGTTTACCTGGTTGCATTCTCATGTATTTACGAGCACGAGAAAGAACTAAGACTAAGCTCGGTATGCCCCCAGCTTGAAAGCTGGTGACTTGACTCCAGAATGACCATCAAAGGCTAGAGACATGCCCCCCAAGCTTCAATTCATTCAATGACTTTGAGGTTGTCACCAATTTCTGTGCTAGATGGAGAAAAAGGATACGGGTGGATGAAATGAAGGTTAAAAAATGAGACCTAACAAAAGACTCGACTCGACATCTACGAGATCTGGCGAAAGACTCAACTTGAAGGGAGAGGTGATTGTTTCATTTTTTAACGAGCTTGACACAAGAAAAGAACTATGCTCAAGGTTCCAGGTTCAATCCCTAGATTGTTGTTTCATTTTTTAACGAGCTTGCTACAGAGAGGAAAACTATGCTCAAGGCCTCTGTTTCATTTTTTAACGATCTTTCCACAGAGAAGGGAAACTATGCTCATGATCTCTATTTCATTTTTTAACGAGCTTTCCACAGAGAAGAAAAACTATGCTCATTATGCCCCCAGCATGAAAGCTAGTGGCCTATGTTTCATTTTTTAACGAGCTTGCCATAGAGAAGAGAAACTATTCTCGTGATTGCTTCTTGATCATGGCTTCCAAGAAGATAATTCTCTGGAAGGATACCATGTCAAGGGACAAAACTCAGTCATGGATTCCAAGAGATCTTCGTCGGATGGAAGACAATCACTCTGGAAGGAACACATGTCGAGGGTCATGACAGGGGCAAGGAGATCGAGCTCCAATAACCCTGCCGAAGAGATCACCATGTCAACTACCGGATCCAAATCGTCGGAAGTTGAGGTCATGGGAGACAACGCCACATAATTGACATGCAGCGGGGGCGATACTGTCTACATATAAGAACCACTTAGGGAGGTAACCCAGTCGGGGCCGATGCATGAAAGTTGATCAATAGTCACAATTCTTCCATCGTGAGGGAAAGATATCACACAGAAAAGGGTGGATACAATAGCTTTCATAGCATAGACATAATCTCGCCCAAGGAGTAAAGATAAATCCAAGGGGTCTCGGACTACCATGACATCGATAAAGACAGTTTTCCCTCCCAAAGTTACAGGAAACTGAGGAAGGACCCCTAAAGGATGACTAGTTCTTCTGTTAAAAGCTAACAGATTCTGTGTAACCGGTGCAAGTTGTGGACAACCCAAAGAATACCAAGCAACAGAAGACAAAATACTAATGGATGCACCCTCATCTATCAGCGTTTGAGGAACATCCCGACCACGAACCTGAACTGTAAACTAGAAAGGAACATGAGAGGGAAGACGAGGTCCAGTTAGCGCACCCCAATCAAAAAGGATGGCCTCATTAATTGGAGGGGGTTTCATGAGAGAAGGAGGAATGCCCCTAGGCACGGTAGAGTCTATATTAACAAGAAAAACATGGGCAATATCAGTTTTACTCTCTAGAAGGAGAGTAGGATCGACCGATGATTGGATCAGATCAATCAATGGTGGACTTGGATAGACCACTTCGGCACTCTTCAGAGGAAGAGTGGGACTGACTGAGGAAGGGAATGGATCAGTCACATTGACATTCCTCAATGGAGGAATGGGATCAACCGATGGCGAAACCGAATCGACCACTTGAGTTTCATTCTCCAAGGGAAGATTGGGGTCGACGGGTGGAATCAGATCGACTGCTTTGGTGTCACTCTTTTGATGAAGAGTGGGGATGATCAACGACGGGACTGGATCAACCACTTGGGTTTGTGGTTCAATCGAGGAGGAAACTATATTGACCACTTGATCAACCGGACTGACCGGGGATGGAACTAGATTGACCAATCCATCAACCAATGACGGGTTGGAGGAAAGCTTACGATAACCTTTTGGAAGTTGAAGTTTTTTCAAAAGAGAAGAAGCCTCATCCATGCGAGGACAAAGGTGAGAATAATGATTACCTTTATATTACATGCAAGGGAACTTGACAGTTTTCTTCTTCTTACCAACCTGAACATCACTAGTTGATGGGGTATCATCGACATGACCGACAGAGGCCGACAACATGGAGGACCAAATTTCTAAGACCTGGGTAAGACCGGGACAATCCCTCAGAAAATGGTCACCCTTACAAAGGCTGCAAGGGAATTTGGGTTTTGGATTGTTTCTTTTAATCTTGTTGATCTCATCAACACTCCCAGTATTATCGACGGTAACTGGTTTCTTAGAGCCAACATCTGATGTTGTTGGGGTCTTGGTCCTTTTCGGGCTCTTCTTCTTCTTCTCTTTTCGTTTCTTCTTCTCCTGATCAACCTGGCTACTTTATTTAGAGATTTCACTAGGCGAAGAAGGAGAAATGGAAGGAGACTTGATGGGTGAAGAAGGTGAAAAGTCAACGTGAGGTTGATGTGTGGGTGGTGTACTGACATCCAAAGTATTAGGTGCAACTGAAACATTGGGAGGATTTGGGATCACC
>JZKD02S0005571.1:586644-599733 GCA_000966675.3 Picea glauca
GATTTGACTCTCCCTAACTCAGGATGCTAATGTTTGTTTTGAAAACTTTGGAGAGTTATGCTCACAGCCTAATCCAAAGTACTACACCTATTCTACTGTTGGTGGAGGATCCTAGAAAAGAAAAAGTTCTAAATAACTTTTAATTAGCATTGATTTTTATGGCTGTTCTTTACGCAAAGGGGTGCATGGAAGTGAAACGAATGGAATTATGAATCAGACCCAAAGAATGCATCGAACATGATAAGCAGTCATTTCTTTTTGATGAACGTCTATCTAAGGGAGAGAGAGAGTTCTTTTCACTAACAAGCACAAATACGGAGTGCCCCCAAACGATTCTTTTTCTCAATCAAATCCTGATGTAATGCAAAACTTTTAAATGCCTTCTAATATGCACAATCAATCATGGAGATGCTTTTTCATTGTTCGTATATGAGTTAAAGATCAATTCAACACAATGCTTGTCTTGATAATTGTCTTTGTATGAATGAAAATCAAACTAGCACAAGATAAAGTTATACAAACAATGCACCCTCTCGTTGCAATCAAAATGAAAAGCGAAAGAAAAGAAACAATCAAAGAGAAAACAAAATTCACACCCAAAAGCAAAAGTTGAAGAACAATGACCTTAACTCAAATCAAGATACAGAGGTCTGTAGACCTTCGATGACCTTCACCAGGGTTTTTCTCAACATGAAAGACTTGAATGAAAATAGTGAAGAAGGCTACAAGATCCAAACAGTAAGGTGCTTATTCTTCAATCAAAAGACAGATGTTAAGGCTAGATAAGGAAGAAAAATTGACTCACTAGATCACTCAGCAAAAGAGCCACAGAGGCAAACCCTAAAAAATGCAATTGTGGAGGGTTTTTTGGCCAAAAGGAGGCTGGCGCTCTGTTGCCAAGGGAAAAGAGTGCTATAGTGCTCTGTGTAAGGCTATTAGGAGCGCTGGTTCTCTGTTAACACTAGGACAGGGGCGCCAGGGTCTAAAAGTCCCAGAAATGTCAAAAAAATTCAAAAATTGAGATCTGAGCTTGACAAGTATGCTGAATGTGACAAGGTAAGGATCCAATCAGCTCGTGAAACTAATCAAAGAGGGGTGAACCAGGTCTGAAAAAATCAAGGGACAGAATAAGGTCAATGAGGAGAAAAATCCAAACAAGAGGTTTCGATTTGAGGCTATCTCCCCAGCGGAGTCGCCAGTTTATGTTGTAGGAAAATCTCCCTGCGGACAGGTAGATCACCTCTAAGGCTTGACCTTAACCCTAGATAGAAAAATGCTTAACGTGGACACTGACTTCCTTTCAAATCTATCTAAACTAATGCATGAGAAGGGAGGATAACATAAGTACCTTTTAATCAACGTTTGTCCCTGCACGCTCCGAGTTGTGCTCCAATCCTTTGCTCCTCGCTGAGGTCTGTGGACAAAACAAGATACGACCACTTCCTACTCTATTGACATTATCTTGAAAACAGATCTATCAATAAATGACAAGTTCATGTAACATCAGACACAAACTAGAAAAGAACAGGCCAAGCGTGTCATATTAATGAGAATAACGACAACAATACTTACAATCGTAGATGTGAATGCGACAGCTTCGTCAAGTCCTCTTCGTCTAACCCTTGCCTGAAAGATCCACAACCTGGATAACATCAGCTTCACTGATCACTGTCATTTGGCTGACTGTAAGTTTCCTCCAAGATCATAAGTTTCATATGTTCAATTCTTCCTCCCATCATCAGCTCCAACACCACTTATGAGATCATAAGTTTGGTGTGATTCTCTATTTTGCAGTACATACCACTCATGAGATCATAAGTTTGGTATGATTCTCTCTTTCTGTTCCCCTTTCACCATTAGAAAGCTTGCTTATATAGCCTTGGAGAGGCTCAACAATCTTGAGATATCCTTGGGGAAGTTGAGGATTTGCCTCCTTTAGTTGAGGATCTGCCCTAAGATCATGGTTGGACTAGGGATACAAATCCAACTGCCTTCCAAGAATGAAAAGATGCTTCCCCCGTTCATCTCAACAACTTAACAACTGCCCAGAATAGGTAGCGCTCCCTCAAAAGGGACATCAGAGCATTGTAGCGCTCCCTGAAAAGGTTAAGGGAAGCACCAACGCTCCAAAATCTATAGCGCTCCCTCAAAAGGGCTAGGGGAGAATTATAACGCTCCCTGACAGTGTAAGGGGGAGCATCGGTGCTCCTAGATAGTGTAAGGGGGAGCGCTCCTCTCCAAAACTCATTTTTTTGGTTGCTTTCAGATGGAAAAAGGTTTGCAAGCCGGCTAACTCATTTCTCCTCTTCCAAATCAGATGTTTGAGGTGTTTCAAGTGTCTTTCTCATGTCGTTATAGGCACGACATAGGCATCATGGTAGTATGCTTCTCTGACACACTTGCGACACTTGTGAGCAACATGCGACACTTGCGACCTTGTGAGCAAAATGCAACCCTTGCGACCTTTGTAATGACGACAATTGCGACACTATCAAAGTGAGTAATTTTGATGTGTAACAGATGCTATCCGAGAGGTGTCCAAAAATATTTGGAGAAGACTCTTCTTCTTGAATGATTTCCTGCTCGACTTCCTCTTGAGAAATATCAGGAGGGATCAAGTCATCCTGGGCTCCTAGAATTGTCTGGAGAGCACATTGCAAACTTTCTAGGTTCAAGCCTTCGGGATTTGGATTAGGCCGGTTGGTTTAAAAAGGCTTTCGAAAAGGAGGTTTGTAGGGTCCTTTACTCGAAGAGGCTTCTTCAATTGACCTTTTTAAATCTATAACTTGATTAGATAATTTTTGTACAACTTTGGTTAAATTTTCCAAATCAGAGTTTTCAGGTTGTGTTTTGTTTTGTGTAGGTCTGGGTAGAATTTCAATCTTCTTTTTGGAAGAAGCAACAGTTTCAGTTTCGTTGCTAGAAGAGTCCTTAAGGCTGAGTATATCTTTTTCAATGTGAGTAGCCTCTTCAAAGGCTTCTAACAATGTGGATTTTTTTTATCTTTTCACCCAAATAGCTATACTTTGATGTAGAGCTTTAGTATAGTAAGCTATTACAAGGCTATTAGTAGGCATAGAGGTTGTAGGGATTCTATTCTTAAGTGTTAAAAATCTTTGATTAAAATCTTTCACTTTTTCTTTCGAGTTCATTTTTAAGCTTGAAAGATCCATGACTAAAACTTCCGGAGGTTTGTCATCTCCGAATTTTTCCAAAAAGCATGACTCAAACTTTTCCCAAGATACTATAGTATGAGGTTGTTGGGAAAAGTACCAAGTGGACGCATTACCCTCAAAGGTGTAAGGGAACAACCTACAGATGACATCTTCGTGTTCAATGTTACGGAGTCTGATGGCTAACATAAATTTTTTGATATGATCTTCAACTATCTGTTTTGAATCGGGATCAAACTTAGGAAGCCATTTCTCCATATGCTTAGGTAAAGGGTGCTGGGCTCCAGGTACAACTACAACATTCTGGTCCAACCACGGTCTAGCAGGGTTGTTCTGATTTGCCATTGGGGAATTAGGTGTGGAAGGCTGAGAAGGTGGATTACCTTCGTCAGAAGAGGAATCTCCTCCAGAAGAGGAAGGAGATGAAGGAGGTAGTGACGGAGGTATCCCAGATCCTCCTGCAGCAAGATTTGTGTTTGGATCTGTAGGATTCACAGTGAGGTCTATATCACCTAACTATTCTCTGATATCAGAGAAGTCTAAAGGTTGACCCCATGGGCGGTTTGGTCACCTAAGACTAGCTAAGGCACTATGTGTTCTGATAAGAGATTGACGAACGATCTCTTGGAAATCACCACCTGTAGGATTACGGGTTGTTGGCTCAACTGTGATATGCAGATCTTCGGTTGAAGTAGTTGTTGTTTGAGGGGGGATATTATCTTGTGAACGTCTTCTAGTCACTATGGGGGTGCGATTAGGTGGAGGAGGAGTCTTGCGATGACCTCGTGCCATTAATTAAGTTCAGGCCCTTCTTCTAGCGCCATTTGTTGACGGGCGAAATTGACCGTCCGTCAACTGGGAGAGTGAAACCGGTCCGGGGTTGTCTAAATAACCCAAGCCGTTTGGAATGGACCACCCTGACGAGTTTAACGACTCCATTGTCCTCTCTAAGGTCTTTTATGAAAACCAAAGAGAGAATTGATCTGAGCTAAGTAATCTAAACAAACTAAACTAAATAAAACTAATAAAACAAACTGAAATTAAACTAAAACTAAATATAACTATTCTAACTATTACATACAATCCACTAATTACTATTGTAATAACTCAAATCAACTATCTAATTATCAGCTACAATATTACTTATTCACAAATGTACATTATAAATAATCTACAGATTTAATTAAAACCTGCAAAACTCATGTATTTTCTGCCCTAAGACAACCAAGAATCTCTTTTTGATTTTTATATTTTATGAAAAAGAAATAAACATTACTGAAATTAAAMAATCTAATATATTTACTGAAATTAAACAATCTAATATAAATCTAATTAAAATTATATCTGAATTAAACCACTTAATGAAAACAGTAAACAACAGACTAATTGACCTGGAAACGCTCCAAGTCTGCCCTGTGTATGATGAATTCTAAGCTGGTCAGAGGAGGAAACTCGCACCGAATTGGTTCAATAGCTTCTCGTAAATGATAGGTTGTGCTTCTCCTTGAAGTGTTTTACAGGACAAGCAAGACATAAAAGAAAATCATAACAATCTTATGATTATAAATTCCTGCAATAAGGGAAACCTGTTATGCAAAAAACTTATATATAACAATTCAATCTATGAAGAAGATAAACCTATCATTCATAAACTGAATTAACAATTGTTATGTCTTTTATCTATTTGGAAGAGACAAGATATCGATAACAGTGATCAAAATTATATCATTTGCACATGATTTAGATAGCTAAAGTAGTCATAAACCATAAGCAAAGTGATATACAAAACATGAAACAAAATGTTGATATATTGAGAAGCTAAAGTTGTGACAAAACATCAATTCTGCTCCAGTCTGTATTAGAACTCCATATCCTTGTTCTCCCACGAATGAGGATATCATTATTACAAAAATCATAAGTATATATAGGTTTCTTCACAAGGTAAAACTTCCTTGTGAATAATATTAAATTGTTTTACATAATCTGGGAGATATCCCAAAATCTCCTAAACTAAGAAAATAAAATGCAAGTAAAATCTTTGAAACATCCCCTAACTACTCAACAACTCAATTGCAAATTCGAATTTACCTGCAATCGAACACAAATATCCAACTAGAAAGATATTTCAGTAACAAAACACAAAGAAAATGATCCTACAGACTTAGCTATAGAATCATCTAATTCTGTAGCTAGTCTAAAATAGCATATAGAATCAAATAACAATCAAACGAAATCTTTTTAAAACAATCCAATTTAATTCTTTTTTAACAAACATTAAAATTGAATTACTAATGGTTCAAACAAATTTATCATTCAAATCAAATCAAATCGAAAAGGATGCAATTGAAATAGGATAAGAATGCTCTGTTTTTAAATTGCCATTAAATCGGGTCAAATAATAACCACATTGTTTCATATCCAAATGCAATTACAAGTAAATTGCATCGTATCCAAATTCGATATAGTTATAATCGAACACAATCACAATCGATTGGTTATGGCTGTGCATAAAATTCATATTGTGTTAATCAAATATCAAACTGTTACGATTACAGTCAAAACAAAATATGCATAACAGTACCCACTAACTTTGCCATAGACTTCGGTCGCAGAGTGTCATACAGTTGACTGATAGGATCAAAATAGCAAACATAATAATCGTTGACTCGTTACAGTCATAGCAATAGATTCAATCAAGTGCAAAGATAGGTAACTGTTTTGATTGTATTCAAACGAAATCATACTTAACGAGTAAAGACCCAACGAATCTCGTTATTGATCACCACACAGTCAACAGACAAAAGCGTGAAAAAATCAACAAAATCCATATTATAAACTTGGTGAATAATCTAAACGAATGAGGCTGAGTTTAATTATAGAAACAAATTGTGATACTGGATACAGTTAATTTCATTCCTCAAATCGAATTCAAACGATATATTTTTTGCAATCTGATAAACATAGTCCGAATCGATTTGGTTGGGTATAACAGCTACGATTCATATCTATTCTCAATTCGGTCATGAAATAACAGAATGGTATTCGAATTGGTCAGAGAATATAGAATATACAATCACAACAGTTAACCACAATTGCCAACAATATCGCATAGAATATAACCAATTCGAAATGAGATATTGACTATGTTCAAAATTGTAATACCAAAAACAACCTGTGTTTAGAAAATATTAACAACTTCAATTATCAATAGAGCATTCGATTGAAGCCAAATTAACAAATCAAATCTATCTCGAGATCACTCGAATCAAAGCCAAATCCAATCAAACTTAAACAATAACAAAATTATATTTATCAAAACGAAATTATATACAAAAATACATGTTTGTGTGACAGAGCAAATCCACGGTGTAAACAGAGTTCATGAATTTGTCATATAAACAGATGATAATAATACCAGTGAGGTTGATCTAGCTACGCCAATTTTAAATTGACGAATGTTGTTGCCGACTCCACGTTCTTAAACAAAATCGAACCAGTTGTTCGTTGTTTCTTATCAGTGGATGGCATCTTATCCTTTTGACCAGAGAGCCTTGCAACTTGATCCTCCAGAGCATGAATTCTGGACTGCAGCATTGGAACATCGAGGTAATACCTTTCTAACCATACGCCACACTGATCACATGGTGGAGCTATTGGTTGAGATAGAACAGGAGGGGGTTTTGACGAGTCACCAGGGGTTTCACAGGGCATTTTAATGCCGGGATAATTTGGATCGTTTACCAAACAAGGTGGTAGGTTCTTCACAAAATCATATGCGGGTTTATCACACAGGCCTTCGAAATAGGGATAGTCTCTTGCTAGGTAGCATTCAATCTCTGAGTCAGAATCTTCACTCACCATGATAGGGTCAGGGTTGACATGGATTTTAGGTTTGTTTCTTTCCATGCGAGATATTAATCGAGCGTTCTTCTTGCCTTTAGAATTCGCATTAGGTTTGGTCTTGGGATATTTAGCCACGGGTTTAACATTTTCCACATCAGTGGTGACAGAGTTGGGTAGATCAATAGATGGCTCGGGTAGGGGTTTGGGTAGCAGAGAACTGTAAGGTACAGGGGGTACTAACTTGCTCTCGATCACCACAGGTTTATCAACCTGTGGTGGGTTCGAGTCCTCAAACTTATTGCGTTGAATAAAATCATTCCAACAGTCTCGACGTAATCCCAAATGACAGACCACAAGCATTTTAATTAACCCAAAATGAAATAGGCTGGTGTCGGCCTGGTTTCGTTTGTACCTTTTGGACATTTTAAACAGACTCCTATGCAGGTAGAAAGGCATGTTAAGCTCAAAGCCCATGAAAACCATTAGTATCTGAAGGTGATACAAGAAAATGAAACCATACCTTCCCTCGCAAGTAATGAATTGCTTGGTTACCATCAGCAAGTCGTGCCAGCGCTGCTTTAGCATATTTGCAGGCAAACCCTTGTCACAAGAACTCACTCTTCGTGACTGGAAGAGCAATGTCCACGGGACATCTTCCACTTTACAATTTTTTGACCACCTCTGTCCAACAGCAGGCAGACCAGTAGCTAGACTGAGAAATTGCTCATCAATTTCCAACTGTACATCCCCAACCTTGGCTCGGCAACCATCAAAGGTTAATGCAAATTGTTGGGCCACGCTAGGGTTATAACCATCAAACTTCCGTATGAATGGGATCCATCCGAATTCTTCCAGGTCATTGTAAGCACCATCAAACATTAACAACACCTGGCTACCATTGGGTTCAGCCCTCACGACTGGAGCCATGGTGTGGGTGCATGGTAGGGTTTGGATTGAACATAACAATACACATGAGTAAAAATTGATAGGACTAACAGCTGCAAGCGTTCAAAGGGGAGGCAAATCAATATGCCCGTGAAAAGGTGGTGGGTTAGTCACCGCCATGCACAACATTAATGGCACAGTACAGTTCTATTCAATCACTCATCATATTTTTTAAACCATACTAATCGGCCAACCCGAAAATTTGAGCGGTGGATAATCATATCAACGTGCAATTTATCAATGTAAAACTAAAACCATATATCAACGTGCCATAGTATAATTCAAACCAAGTGAAATCCAAATGTTTCACCAACGTGCCATTCAATATGACACCAAAACTCATAAGTGACCCATGCACTTTTTTTCCTAATCAAAGTTTATAAACATTGCAACAAGAGATTTCATAGAACTGATAAGTCAAGAGCCTATAGTAATAAGGATCATACCATATAAAAACCTTTAATTCACCATGACCCCTATACAATCAAGTATGATTCATCAATCAACATGCTCAATGCCTTATCAATTAAACAAAAATCAAGTTGCACAATCAGAGTGATAATAGGAAAATGGACATAATTCGAAAAACAAACCAAAGGCAAGTACCAATCAGAATATCAATGAGCAAATCATGACTGTCCAAATAAGGATGGGGAGTTTTCACGCTTTCAGTCGTGAAAAATAAATAAATCGAAATCAATTGCAAATGTCGCATGAAATAAAAATGTCTTCTGTTTGCAATATGTGATAGAAATTTGAAGTTCAAGAGACATAGGTGTAGGCAGCTTTAAGGGCAATTGAAAAAATTGAATTGGCTGCCAACACAAGGACAGGTGGTTGTAGCCACCTTCTGGTTGTAGTCGGATCACATAGGGGATTGTATCCTCCTCTTGTTGTAGCCAGATAATTGGGGAGTTGGAGCTTCCCTCAGGTTGTAGCCTGAGAAACTAGGGGGTTGGAGCCTCCTTCCAGTTGCAGTTGGAAAACAAAGGAAGTTGGTGCTTCCAATGAATGTAATTCTTCAAGACATATAAGATTAAGAATTCCGTGGTTTTCTCCCAATTTGGGTTTCCATGTAAAACATTGGTGTAGTGTGTATGTGTGTGATTGTTCTTTTCTTATTGCTCATTATTGGATAATAATTCTACATTGATATAACACTTGGATTATTTGGAGAAAAATGATTATAATTACGCTATTACTGATTCACCCCCTCCCCTCTCAGTAATCCAACAAAAATATTTCCATTCGGTTGATTACTACCATGTTTTTCATCGAAAAAATGGGGAGGTTGATTCACTAGATAAGGAAGCTAGACATATGGAGCAAGGATCTCTAAGGTCAAATGGAAATTTCTCCACCCACTTTCTACCATAGACTTATGCAAAATCAAAAATTGTTTGTTGTTGATTTGACCCTCAACCTTTTCATCATTGAATACATGCACTTGGATGCACATCATTATCCCACCTCTTCTCTATCACGATCACAATGAAGCAGTTGGAACATGCTTCATCATATTCTTGTGCCAATATTTATCACCTCTTAGTCTCCCCTCCTCCCTCCCTGCTCGCATACGAGATTTCATCTTTTCTTGTCAACACTCTGTGTCGCTGGAGATTACTTTGTTTCTCCTTCATGCGCTCTCGCATGGAATTCTTCTTGTATATTATGGGTTTGGCTCTAAGGTTTCTTGAACCATCGCCATACAAGTACTCATCCCCATGGTCCATCGCATGTGCACACATGGGAGTTACATCATGACCTTTAAAGTTTTATGGTGTACTGGCCTTTGGAATTTTCAAGTGTTCATTGAGAAACTAGTTGTTCCCCCACCATATTTGGTTTCTGATTTCAATTCCTCACCGACCTTGCACCTATGTCTCCTTAGTCTCTCTTAGCATGAATTTCTCCATGCGGAATCGTAGCCTACCCCTCTGCCACTTATCAAACTATGAAATGGAAGGAATGAAAGGGAAATTGATATTACAACAACAAGATCTTAAATCCTTGTGTGTATCCAACACCCAGTTGGAGAAAACACTCCGTACAAAGAAGAAAAGAGGGAAAAGGAGCTAGCAGTTTTCTTGAGGAAAGTCAACAAAGACTACAAGAAAATTCGTGCCCTCATCAAGGAAATTCATGAGGCGTATCTAGGACACAATAAGAATCAAGCAATGGCTCCTTCTATGGGATCACAAGCTTTTTTTGAAGTCAATCAACACTTGCAACAAAAACTAAAATGAAACAAGAATGAAGTCCCTTAGGCATAGGTGGATACAACTCTAAGGCTCAACTAACTTAGGTTCCATGCAATGTAAACATGTTTTTTTGTTAAATACCTATGTTCGAGTATACTCTTGGAAGTATGGAAGTTTTTTTTTATCTGAAGCATTGGTCATAAAGCATCTAAGGTTGTTTGTGTCTTTAGTCATGTTGAAGGCCTCTCTGTAACTTGGGATTTTTTTTAAAACTTTGGTTGATTCAACACTACTGCAACCCACTTTTATAATACAATCTTATCTGTTTCTATTTCTATTACTTTGATTTCTTCAGAATTCTATTTCTATGCTCGAAAGGCATTGAGAGAAGAATTCCAAATTCACCATAGTTTTGATGACTTAGAAGGTTAGGAAGTTCGATATTGTGAAAAATATTTTGAATTTGCAATCTAATTTGGGTATCTGAAGGACAATCTAAGAGTAAGTGATTTTTATCTTCAACCCTCTTAGAGTGATAAAGATGAAAAATTCTTTCAACCCATGACATTTTGGGAATTGTCCAATTCCTAGTTTCACTATGCAGCTCGTGAGAGTTTGTTCATGATTTTCTTCTTTACACTAGTCAAAACATAGAGATACTTTTGATCTTCTAGATTGGGGTTGACCACCTACTTGTAGTATCTTAATTTTCTTTTATCTTCTAATTATTTATCATACCATAGATTCTCCTTAATTTTAGATGTAATAATATTTTAAATATTATCGATATTATGCAAAATGACTTCTTCCTTTATTCCCCAATGATTTAGCCAAGACTTGGCATCTTTATGCCATTCCAACTTGAGCCGCGGGTGGTTTTGGCTGGAGTTTGAAGAAATTTTGGGGAGCCTCCTATTGTCCATGTTTTTTTTATCTTGTTCTTTTACATTAATGATCTAGGTGGATATCAATGGCCACCCACCTATTCGACTTGCTCAAAAAATAGTTTTCCACCATGGCAGTTTTTCGGGTTCCAAATTTTCGGGGTCGTTTTGAGGCCCTAAACGATGTTTTTTGGGGATTTGGGGCCCAGGTGACTGCTAAAGGCATTGACTTGGGCCAGTAGAAAATTGTTCTTCTTGGTTATACCTTTCCAACGGGCTATCGTGTGCCTAAAACATAGATCATATGTAGAAGTTATGACCCCGGTAAGTTGATGTACTAACTTACCCAAACGGGGCCCACATGACTTTTGGCGCTTCATCTCCTAGGGTTAGGTTTTTGGATGTATAATATTTTTGAAATTCCTATTTATTGTAAAATGGCTTGTGGAGCCTCATTGTAACCATATTCTTGTGAATTAGTGCAATCGTCACATCTCTTCTCATAGATAAGCTGCCACCATTCCAGCAAGCTTGTTTTCCGCTGCATTTTATAGTTTCAACTTATTTCCTTATTGAATAGAAAACCAGTTTTATTGTATCTCTGTTATTCTGTGTTAAGCATCTTTTAATAATTTGTATTCATTTTTTTCTGCTCATAAAATTTGGATCAGTGGTATTAGAGTGGTTTTCTCATTGTCGTCTTAATGCATGTCCCCAACGAGGTCAGGGTACAACGAATTGGGTCTCAAGCTTGTTTCTCTTAAGGAAAAATGCTCTCACACGCCCAAGCAACCTCTCATGGTAGGATAAAAGAAATATGATGTGACAGGATATAATTTCAAAATGTTGCTTGAGGAAGCCCTCATGCAACAAAGGAATGAGATGATGGATAGTTTCATGAAAATCCTTCGGCGGCTACCAACATGCAATGCATCTTCCTCGAGTGGAGGCACCACCCCATTCAAGGTACAAATAAACTTCGATATTCCTATATTTGAAGTTTAGATAGAGACAAATGTTGTAGAAAAGTGGTTGAATCTACTAGAAGGGTATTTTTCTGTCCATAACTTTTCGAATAGAGAAAAGACTACGTTTGCACTCCTCAAAGCCGTTCCCCATGTCAAATATTGGTGGGAAACCTTATGTGAGAAAAAGGAAAGATAAGAACCCTCATTATTTACAGTCACGACCACCCGAGAATCCTTCATGGATTCTATTAAGGAAATTTACTACCTTGTCAGAAGTTATGATGACTTGTATACCAAATGGACCACACTGCGGCAAGAAAGAGACCAAGCAGTGCCAAAGTTCACAAATATATTCCATACCTTGCACACCAAGATAGGTATCAAAGATTCAGAGAAACATATGGTGCTCAATGTAGAAATTTCGATACACTTAATGTATTCCTGTGATTCTCCTGATCTAACAATTTACGCCACTGTTAAATACATAATCGCTTCTACTATTATTCTTGTGGAAAATTAAACCACGATTACAACCACAATCATAAAGTGAAATATCAATAACACATAACACATAAGTTTTACCGGGAAAGTGTAAAGCTAAAAACCCCACTATCATATATTATGTATATCATGAATCATGAAACAATCTCATACAAAAATCTAATCCAAGAGCTCTCAGTACAATACAATCATTTCACACTATCATACACAACAAATACATGTGCCAATTCCTGTGTCCAGACAACTTGCCTCCTTTGTACAAACTCTGCAATTTGAATTTTCACAATCGATCAAATACAATTGCCTAGTTTGCACATGCTCGTAAGCATATCCACTGCATGTGTGATCAAATCACAACTGATAGCCAAACTGTCCCTTTCACCTGTTATCTCAACTAGGTCTCCACTGGATCTAACATGCATGTAGTTAACCGTGGTGAATCTTCAGTTGCATGTGAGCTCACTGATTAACTGAACTCTCACTAGTGCATGTTTAGTTACAACTAGTACAATTGATCTTAACTCACTTAACTACACTTATGATTCTGTTACAAATCCAACTCACTCAGTTATGA
>JZKD02S0005571.1:614669-630869 GCA_000966675.3 Picea glauca
TATTTGCATTCTTATCTCACTGAAAATATCCACCTACTAGGAAGTAGCTTTTTATCATAATAGGAATGGTTAAGGACTTGCATTGTTCACTGAGTGAACCAGGTAATACTATATTACATCTCGAAAGGATCACATTGATTTGACTCAATTGATATAGTTGAATAGAAATTCCTAGTCCGGGACATAATTAGTATTACAACCAGAAGGGATGAAAATTTATGCACATAAAGTTGACTCTACAAGAAGGATTATGCCCCAGTGTAGAGGGTAGAAAAACAAGTCAAAAGAGTGTGATGAGCTGTCCTTTGAAAGAGATCTGGAAAAACCTCACTGGAAGTTTTGAAGGTAGCAAGTGTTCATATAGAAGTGGTGTCTTTCAAAATTGTGTTCCATGGGTTAATGCATAAGCTTCCCCTTGTGCATGTTTCACCAAAACTGTCAAATTATTTATTTGTATTCTTATCTCACTGAAAGTATCCAGCCACTTGGAAGTAGATTTTTATGATAACTCCAATGGTTAAGCTTCAGTTAAGGACTTGCATTGTTCGCTGAGTCATGAATGTACCAGGTAATACTAGGTTGCATCTAAGAAAAGATCACAATGATTTAATTTAATTGGTGTAGTTGGATAAAAATGCCAACTCCAGAATGAACTAGTAGTACAACTAGGAGGGAAGGTAAATTCCTGCACATGAAGCCAAGTCAACAAGAAGGATTTCCCTCCAGTGCAGGGGGTGGAAAAAAAAGGGAGAGCAGTGTGATGAGCTGTCCTAAAGAGATCCGACAAAGCCAAACTCTCAAAAGAAAGGGAATTTTTGAAGGTGGCAACTGTTCATATGGAAGTTTTTCTTCCAAAGTTGTGTTCCATGGTTAATAAGTAAGCTTCCTCTTGTGCATGTTTCACAAAAACTGTCAAATTATTTATTTTCATTCCTATCTCACTGCAAGCATTTAGCTTCTTGGAAGTAGCTTTTTTATGACAAATGTAGTGGTTAAGGACTTTCACTGATTACTGGGTGAAACAGGTAATACTAAATTGCATCTAAGAAAGAATCAGTAGTTGTTTGTGAAAAATAGAATGGTTAAGGACTTGCATTGTTTTCTGAGTGAACCAGGTAATACTATATTTGCATCTAAGAAAGAATCATAGTAATTTAATTTGATTGGTGTAGTTGGATAGGATGCCAGCGCCAGGACGGAATTGTAATGTGACCAGGACTGGTAAATATCTGCACATGAAGCCGAGTCTACATGAATAATTGCCCTCCTGTGAAGAGGGTGGAAAAACAAAACAAAGTAGTGTGATGAGGTGTCCTTCCAAAGAGTTCCAGTAAAGCCACACTCCCAATAGGTATGAGATTTTTGAAGGTAGCAAGTGTTCATATGGAAGTTATGTGTTCCATAGGCTAATGAGTGAGCTTGCAACTCAAGCAGTTGCTAAGGGTTTTGTCCTTAAAAATTCATTGTTGCATCTGAGAAAGGAGCGCATTGATTTAAATTAATCAGTGTAGTTGAATAAATGAGCCTACTCCAGGACAGAATTAATGACACGACCAAAGGGGATGGTAATTTTCTGCACATAAAGAAGATTTTTCAAGAAGGATTGCAGAGAGTAGAAAAAAGACCGAGTAGTGTGATAAGTTTTCCTTCCAAAGAGATCCACCAAAGCCACACTTCCAAAGGAAAAGAAGTTTTGAAGATTGTAAGTGTTCATATGGAAGTTCCGTGTTCCATAGGCTAATGAGTAAGCTTAGAATACAAGTAGCTGTCGAGGGGTTTGTCCGTAGAAAGTACATTATTGCATCTAAGCAAGGAGCAAACTGATTTCATTAGACTGGTGTCATTTGATAAAATCTCTGCTCCAAGACAGAATTAGTAATATGACCAGAAGGGCTGGCAAATTTCTGCACATAAGGCTGAGTCTCCAAGAAGAATTGGCCCTCGAGAAAAGAGAACCGAAAAACAAGACAGGAAAATATGATGAGTTTCCCTTCCAAAGAGATCTGGCAAAGCCCCACTTCCAAGAGGAAGAGAAGTTTTAAATGTAACAAAAGTGTTCATATGGAAGTCTTATGTTCCATGAGTTAATGGGTAAACTTGCAATACAACTATCTGCAAAGANGCATCTAGAAAGGATCACATTGATTTGACTCAATTGATATAGTTGAATAGAAATGCCTGGTCCGGGACAGAATTAGTATTACAACCAGAAGGGCTGAAAATTTCTGCACATAAAGCTGACTCTACAAGAAGGATTACACCCCAGTGTAGAGGGTAGAAAAACAAGTCAAAAGAGTGTGATGAGTTGTCCTTCGAAAGAGATATGGAAAAACCTCACTGGAAGTTTTGAAGGTAGCAAGTGTTCATATAGAAGTGGTGTCTTTCAAAATTGTGTTCCATGGGTTAATGCATAAGCTTCCCCTTGTGCATGTTTCACCAAAACTGTCAAATTATTTATTTGTATTCTTATCTCACTGAAAGTATCCAACCACTTGGAAGTAGATTTTTATGATAACTCCAATGGTTAAGCTTCAGTTAAGGACTTGCATTGTTCGCTGAGTCATAAGTGTACCAGGTAATACTAGGTTGCATCTAAGAAAAGATCACAATGATTTAATTTAATTGGTGTAGTTGGATAAAAATGCCAATTCCAGAATGAATTAGTAGTACAACCAGGAGGGAAGGTAAATTCCTGCACATGAAGCCAAGTTGACAAGAAGGATTGCCCTCCAGTGCAGGGGGTGGAAAAACAAGGGAGAGCAGTGTGATGAGCTATCCTAAAGAGATCCGTCAAATCCACACTCTCAAAAGAAAGGGAAGTTTTGAAGGTGGCAACTGTTCATATGGAAGTTTGTCTTCCAAAGTTGTGTTCCATGGTTAATAAATAAGCTTCCTCTTGTGCATGTTTCACCAAAACTGTCAAATTATTTATTTGCATTCCTATCTCACTGCAAGCATTCAGCTTCTTAGAAGTAGCTTTTTTATGACAAATGTAGTGGTTAAGGACTTTCACTGATTACTGGGTGAAACAGGTAATACTAAATTGCATCTAAGAAAGAATCAGTAGTTGTTTGTGAAAAATAGAATGGTTAAGGACTTGCACTGTTTGCTGAGTGAACCAGGTAATACTATATTTTCATCTAAGAAAGAATCATAGTAATTTAATTTGATTGGTGTAGTTGGATAGAAAGCCAGCTCCAGGACGGAATTGTAATGTGACCAGGACTGGTAAATATATGCACATGAAGCCGAGTCTACATGAATAATTGCCCTCCTGTGAAGAGGGTGGAAAAACAAAACAAAGCAGTGTGATGAGGTGTCCTTCCAAAGAGTTCCAGTAAAGTCACACTCCCAATAGGTATGAGATTTTTGAAGGTAGCAAGTGTTCATATGGAAGTTATGTGTTCCATAGGCTGATGAGTGAGCTTGCAACTCAAGAAGTTGCTAAGGGTTTTGTCCTTAAAAATTCATTGTTGCATCTGAGAAAGGAGTGCATTGATTTAAATTAATCGATGTAGTTGGATAAATGAGCCTGCTCCAGAACATAATTAATGACACGACCAAAGGGGCTGGTAATTTTCTGCACATAAAGCAGAGTTTTCAGGAAGGATTGCAGAGAGTAGAAAAAATACCGAGCAGTGTGATAAGCTGTCCTTCCAAAGAGATCCGCCAAAGCCACACTTCCAAAGGAAAATAAGTTTTGAAGATTGTAAGTGTTCATATGGAAGTTTCGTGTTCCATAGGCTAATGAGTAAGCCTAGAATACAAGTAGCTGCCGAGGGGTTTGTCTGTAGAAAGTAGATTATTGCATCTAAGAAAGGAGCAAACTGATTCCATTAGACTGGTGTCATTTGATAAAATCTCTGCTCCAAGACAGAATTAGTAATATGACCAGAAGGGTTGGAAAATTTCTGCACATAAAGCTGAGTCTCCAAGAAGAATTGGCCCTCGAGAGAAGAGAACCGAAAAACAAGACAGGACAATATGATGAGCTGCCCTTCCAAAGAGATCTGGCAAAGCCCCACTTCCAAGAGGAAGAGAAGTTTTAAATGTAACAAAAGTGTTCATATGGAAGTCTTTTGTTCCATGAGTTAATGGGTAAACTTGCAATACAACTATCTGCAAAGAGTTTTTCCCTTGGAAAGTACAACAATGATTCGGATTACGGTGTCCGGTCTTCTAACATGAGTTGGAAGCTTATAATATGAGGCTCGGTTTTTCCAAACCACGAAAAAGTAAAGTGGGCCTTCGAAGAATTTGTTGTTATTAGCCCAACAAATTGGGGTTGAAACTGGTATTTATCTGATTTAACCTATTTTATCCTATTCATGTTCTCCAGAGGGAAGGAAGGTGTGGATCTAAAGCAAGGGTAACCCNAACAGGAATGGTTAAGGACTTGCATTGTTCACTGAGTGAACCAGGTAATACTATATTGCATCTAGAAAGGATCACATTGATTTGACTCAATTGATATAGTTGAATAGAAATTCCTAGTCCGGGACAGAATTAGTATTACAACCAGAAGGGATGAAAATTTCTGCACATAACGCTGACTCTACAAGAAGGATTATGCCCCAGTGTAGAGGGTAGAAAAACAAGTCAAAAGAGTCTGATGAGTTGTCCTTCGAAAGAGATCTGGAAAAACCTCACTGGAAGTTTTGAAGGTAGCAAGTGTTCATATAGAAGTGGTGTCTTTCAAAATTGTGTTCCATGGGTTAATGCATAAGCTTCCCCTTGTGCATGTTTCACCAAAAYTGTCAAATTATKTATTTGTATTCTTATCTCACTGAAAGTATCCAGCCACTTGGAAGTAGATTTTTATGATAACTCCAATGGTTAAGCTTCAGTTAAGGACTTGCACTGTTCGCTGAGTCATGAGTGTACCAGGTAATACTAGGTTGCATCTAAGAAAAGATCACAATGATTTAATTTAATTGGTGTAGTTGGATAAAAATGCCAACTCCAGAATGAATTAGTAGTACAACCAGGAGGGAAGGTAAATTCCTGCACATGAAGCCAAGTCAACAAGAAGGATTGCCCTCCAGTGCAGGGGGTGGAAAAACAAGGGAGAGCAGTGCGATGAGCTGTCCTAAAGAGATCCGGCAAAGCCACACTCTCAAAAGAAAGGGAAGTTTTGAAGGTGGCAATTGTTCATATGGAAGTTTGTCTTCCAAAGTTGTGTTCCATGGTTAATAAGTAAGCTTCCTATTGTGCATGTTTCACCAAAACTATCAAATTATTTATTTGCATTCCTATCTCACTGCAAGCATTCAGCTTCTTGGAAGTAGCTTTTTTATGACAAATGTAGTGGTTAAGGACTTTCACTGATTACTGGGTAAAATAGGTAATACTAAATTGCATCTAAGAAAGAATCAGTAGTTGTTTGTGAAAAATAGAATGGTTAAGGACTTGCACTGTTTGCTGAGTGAACCAGGTAATACTATATTTGCATCTAAGAAAGAATCACAGTAATTTAATTTGATTGGTGTAGTTGGATAGAATTCCAGCGCCAGGACGGAATTGTAATGTGACCAGGACTGGTAAATATCTGCACATGAAGCCGAGTCTACATGAATAATTGCCCTCCTGTGAAGAGGGTGGAAAAACAAAACAAAGTAGTGTGATGAGGTGTCCTTCCAAAGAGTTCCAGTAAAGCCACACTCCCAATAGGTATGAGATTTTTGAAGGTAGCAAGTGTTCATATGGAAGTTCTGTGTTCCATAGGCTGATGAGTGAGCTTGCAACTCAAGCAGTTGCTAAGGGTTTTGTCCTTAAAAATTCATTGTTACATCTGAGAAAGGAGCGCATTGATTTAAATTAATCAGTGTATTTGAATAAATGAGCCTGCTCCAGGACAGAATTAATGACACGACCAAAGGGGTTGGTAATTTTCTGCACATAAAGCAGAGTTTTCAAGAAGGATTGCAAAGAGTAGAAAAAAGACCGAGTAGTGTGATAAGTTGTCCTTCCAAAGAGATCCGCCAAAGCCACACTTCCAAAGGAAAAGAAGTTTTGAAGATTGTAAGTGTTCATATGGAAGTTCCGTGTTCCATAGGCTAATGAGTAAGCTTAGAATACAAGTAGCTGCCGAGGGGTTTGTCCGTAGAAAGTACATTATTGCATCTAAGCAAGGAGCAAACTGATTTCATTAGACTCGTGTCATTTGATAAAATCTCTGCTCCAAGACAGAATTAGTAATATGACCAGAAAGGCTGGCAAATTTCTGCACATAAAGCTGAGTCTCCAAGAAGAATTGGCCCTCGAGAAAAGAGAACCGAAAAACAAGACAGGACAATATGATGAGCTACCCTTCCAAAGAGATCTGGCAAAGCCCCACTTCCAAGAGGAAGAGACATTTTAAATGTAACAAAAGTGTTCATATGGAAGTCTTCTGTTCCATGAGTTAATGGGTAAACTTGCAATACAACTATCTGCAAAGAGTTTTTCCTTTGGAAAGTACAACAGTGATTCGGATTACAGTGTCCGGTCTTTTAACATGCATTGGAAGCTTATAATATGAGGCTCGGTTTTTCCAAACCACGAAAAAGTAAAGTGGCCCTTCGAAGAATTTGCTATCATTAGCCCAACAAATTGGGGCTGAAACTGGTATTTATCTGATTTAACCTATTTTATCCTGTTCTCCAGAGGGAAGGAAGGTGTGGATCTAAAGCAAGGGTAACCCCAACCCTGAGCTCAGTTTCCAGATGAGCAAAATGAAAAATCCAAAGAGAAGTCGAGCATACCTTGCGCAAAATTGAGAGAAGAGGTCCCGTCTTGGAAAAGCGCAGTAACTGAAAGTTGGGCNGTTTTGAAGGTGGCAACTGTTCATATGGAAGTTTGTCTTCCAAAGTTGTGTTCCATGGTTAATAAATAAGCTTCCTCTTGTGCATGTTTCACCAAAACTGTCAAATTATTTATTTTCATTCCTATCTCACTGCAAGCATTCAGCTTCTTGGAAGTAGTTTTTTTATGACAAATGTAGTGGTTAAGGACTTTCACTGATTATTGGGTGAAACAGGTAATACTAAATTGCATCTAAGAAAGAATCAATAACTGTTTGTGAAAAATAGAATGGTTAAGGACTTGCACTGTTTGCTGAGTGAACCAGGTAATACTATATTTGCATCTAAGAAAGAATCACAGTAATTTAATTTGATTGGTGTAGTTGGATAGAATGCCAGCTCCAGGACGGAATTGTAATGTGACCAGGACTGGTAAATATCTGCACATGAAGCCGAGTCTACATGAATAATTGCCCTCCTGTGAAGAGGGTGGAAAAACAAAACAAAGCAGTGTGATGAGGTGTCCTTCCAAAGAGTTCCAGTAAAGCCACACTCCCAATAGGTATGAGAGTTTTGAAGGTAGCAAGTGTTCATATGGAATTTTTGTGTTCCATAGGCTGATGAGTGAGCTTGCAACTCAAGCAGTTGCTAAGGGTTTTTTCCTTAAAAATTCATTGTTGCATCTGAGAAAGGCGCGCATTGATTTAAATTAATCAATGTAGTTGGATAAATGAGCCTGCTCCAGGACATAATTAATGACACGACCAAAGGGGATGGTAATTTTCTGTACATAAAGCAGAGTTTTCAGGAAGGATTGTAGAGAGTAGAAAAAAGACCGAGCAGTGTGATAAGTTGTCCTTCCAAAGAGATCCGCCAAAGCTACACTTCCAAAGGAAAAGAAGTTTTGAAGATTGTAAGTGTTCATATGGAAGTTCCGTGTTCCATAGGCTAATGAGTAAGCTTAGAATACAAGTAGCTGCCGAGGGGTTTGTACGTAGAAAGTACATTATTGCATCTAAGCAAGGAGCAAACTGATTTCATTAGACTGGTTTCATTTGATAAAATCTCTGCTCTAAGACAGAATTAGTAATATGACCAGAAGGGCTGGCAAATTTCTGCACATAAAGATGAGTCTCCAAGAAGAATTGGCCCTCGAGAGAAGATAACTGAAAAACAAGACAGGATAATATGATGAGCTGTCCTTCCAAAGAGATCTGGCAAAGCCCCACTTCCAAGAGGCAGAGAAGTTTTAAATGTAACAAAAGTGTTCATATGGAAGTCTTCCGTTCCATGAGTTAATGGGTAAACTTGCAATACAACTATCTGCAAAGAGTTTTTCCCTTGGAAAGTACAACAGTGATTCGGATTACGGTGTCCAGTCTTCTAACATGCGTTGGAAGCTTATAATATGAGGCTCGGTTTTTCCAAACCACGAAAAAGTAAAGTGGCCCTTCGAAGAATTTGTTGTTATTAGCCCAACAAATTGGGGTTGAAACTGGTATTTATCTGATTTAACCTATTTTATCCTATTCCTGTTCTCCAGAGGGAAGGAAGGTGTGGATCTAAAGCAAGGGTAACCCCAACCCCGAGCTCAGTTTCCAGATGAGCAAAATGAAAAATCCAAAGAGAAGTCGAGCATACCTTGCGCAAAATTGAGAGAAGAGGTCCCGTCTTGGAAAAGCGCAGTAACTGAAAGTTGGGCCAAGTAGTTGTCGAGCTCTTGACCGACATCCACAGCCCAGTTTGCAGCCAAATCTCTGTTGTTCAGCTGCAAGAGATGAACGAAACTCAACTCAGGAGGAGGAGGCTCTTGGTCTTGATCTTTGTCTTTATCCTTCCCTGTCATTTTAAACCCTCCATAGCTAATCTTCACTCATCCGTTTTTTTCAGCCTTTTTCCTTTAAAATAGCTCTTGGCCTTCAGCGTCTGCAAATTTGAGAAGACAGAATCTTGGAAACCTGTCGTTGGCATGGGAGCATCAGAGGATCTAGAGAAAAATGATATGAAAATGCGGGTGGAGCTTCAGTCACGAACTGGATAAATTGTCCTGGCAGCAGAACCCCAGGCAGAACACTTAGGAGGGGAAAAAACAACAATGGAAGAAAACCTGAAAATCTCTGCGGTCAAATTTTAACGTGCCTTTTCCCGCTCTCTCCATTTATGCCATTCAGGCACACCATGTCATCAAGAGGCTCCATGATATGGCAAGCATGTGTACTTTTTAATGGGCTTCGTTCCTACGTGGTGTATGCGGTCTCTTTTAACTCTCCTCGATAATGCATATAAGGTTTTGGCTGCGGATCGATAATGGCTTCATTTAATTATTTTATTTTATTTTATATTGTTTCCTTTGGTTTTTTGTTACGGACGCTTGAAAAGTTTTCAATATTAATATCCACAAGTGACCATTATGGTACTTCTCGTAGAAGACATAAAAAGGATATGTCCACAACCTTCAAACTTCACCTGATGTGGTTGGAAATTGACGGGCATTTTGCCCGTCATTTCCGGCCAAATTTTTCGTCTTACCGTCACTCCAAACTGGAACTAGGTCTCCTAAACGTATTTATGACGTTCAATAATTTTTATAAAACGTTGTTATAGTCTGATTCGAACTTGGATATTTGTTGGCAGCTCTTGAATCTCGCGTACCATCCAGGATCCTTTTCGATTTGGCTAGACTCGACACTTGTTCATCCTTCACATGGCATAAATTGATTGATTGATTGATTTTAATGACGTCCACGAGGCTAAACAGCCTAAGGGACCAAGAAAATAATAGAGCTAACTCATCTTCACACTCTTTTCGATGTCGGATCTTCTGTTGTGAATCTTGACTAGAAGACTGGCAATTTGGTTGATCTTATCCTCGTCAAATAGCTAGTGTATGTTGTCGACCTTTAATCGGTTTTCATATTGACTATGGATATCCTCCTACGTTGCACATTATGTAACAAAGTGCCACTTTGTCTCCACCATACCCTTATTGCAGAATATGCAAGTTCTCTCCTCCCAAACTTCACTGGGTACCTTCCACCTACCGGTCTTATATCTGAGGTGATGTCAACCCGTCCTCAGTTATGCAACTAACAACCTTGTTTTTCCTTTAAACGTTGCCCCTAAATATGTTTTCTCAGTATGGTCACAATTTGGGTTAAACTCCTTGTTGTAGTAAGTTTTTTTATGCCCACTGTGATTGATCCACATGGCAATCCTAAATTTTTCAATCACAAACCTTTTTATTTCTTCCTTGGTGTTAGGACATTCATGGAGCTTGATATTCCACTTATTCAAACACGTTTTATTTTTCTTCATCCAAGTATTCTTCTTACGTTCTAACTCCTCCTCCATAACTAACTTGAGCTAGCGTTGGTTATCCATGTTTTCCACCTTCTTTAAATAGCTTATTAATTTGGTTATCGTTGTCGCCTCCAACATAAAAGTACTTGTTTTATCTAAAAGAATTGCATACGAGTCTGTGGCTTTAACTTTGAGATTGCTAGTAATAAATTGCTTCTGAGTTCTTTCTAGTGTCTCCATATACAAGTTGACATGTTGCTTCTCCATATTTCACAACCATAAAGAACAACCGGCGTAACCAGCAAACCAAAGAAGGTTTTTTTGGTTTTCCAATCCCAAAGTTCATCTTTTTTGCACCTATTTTGGAGTCTCATCCTCCATGTATCATTTTCTCTCTACAAGTCTCCCAACTAAGCTTGTAGTGGAAGTCAATCCCAAGATATTTGTATTCTTTCACTCTCTCCAATGGACTGCCTTCGAAAAGAAAGGTGATTGGTTTGTCTTTTCCATTTAAAAAAAAGATCATGATTTTGGTCTTGGTAATGTTCACTTGCATCCCTACCTCGTGACAAAAGTGTTACAAGGCCTTTAAATGTTTTCTTAATCCATGTGTTGTTTTTTAAATTAGAATAAGACCATCCGCATATAAAAGTAGCTTCACCACATACCCTTCTAGATGGACACCCTCTCCATTTGTCCCGCTCAACCATGCTTCCAACTTATCAATGTATAAACCAAACAAAGTGGGAGATAGAGGACATCCATGTTTAACACCCATATCACTACCAAAACATTCAGACATTCCTTCACTTGTTCTGATTTTAGCTCCAACATTCTCATAAAGTCTGTGAACTATTGCACTATATCCATCTTGGATAACCAACTCTTCCATTATGTTCCATAGTTTTTCTCCAGACACTGTGTCAAAGGCTTTCTTAAAGTCCACAAAAGAACAATAGGTTGTTTCACCTTGTTTGTCCCATATTTTCTCTACCAAATGTCTAAGGGTGACACAGTGATCAATGGTAGAATGCCTAAGTCTAAAACTCGCCTACCCTTTTGCCCTTTTTTCCCTCATCTTCTACCCAACTGTTGATTCTTCACTCTATCATGCTCCCAAATAACTTTCCCATGAGGGGGTTGACCATAATACTGTGGTAGTTGGAAGGGTTATTGATATATCCATTCTTAAAGAGAGGAATGATCACACTGGAGATCCATTCTCCCGAAAAGTCATCATGGATGACCCCATTGAAAATATTTTTTATGCGAGGTGCAAGGAGCTAAACCCCCCATTTTAAAAATTCAGCTTGAAGCCCGTCTATGTCCTCTATTTGTCATTTGCTAACTTCTTCATTCCTTGCTTGATATCATCCACTGTGAATAGTTCCACTGATGTTTTCACTATGGGAGGAGTATCTTTCTCATGCACCCTAAAGGAGCCTCACATATTCTAACCATTGGACATTCCTAATATTGTTTTCAATCTACTTCCTCCTTTGTTTCTATTCAAAATCCTTTGGGGTTGTGTTTTCCAGGAGAGATTAACTCCTTTCTTCATGCATTTACATACTCTTGTTTTTTTTAATGTATTAATTTTTCATATTTCTTCTTATTTTCTTTGCCCAAATTTCTCTCTTTTAGAGATCTCTTGTCTACCTTACATTCTTCATCATACCATGGATTTGTCGAAAAGGTACTTGTAGCCCTCTTCTTTGAATGAGACCTTTTACAAGCACTTAAGGCCTTGTGAATTGTTGGAATCAACAAACTACTATGAACATGACCACCCGTCTCATTAGTTGTCACATCTTTCCTATTGTACTTTATAACCTGAAATTGTTGCTTAAGAGCAACACCAAACTTGTCCCTATTTTCCTAATTCATGAGGATTTTGCCTTTGGAAAGATTTCTCTTTTGTATGTCAAGGGTTTGATTATCGTGTGGACTAGTAGGAAAGTCTAGCCTAACCACTAGGGGGGCATGATCATATTTCATTTCAATAGGACAGTCCTCTATATCAAACTTCAATGCTCTAGAAGTAAAACTTTGAGAGCAGATTAAGTAATCTACCACACTTTGACCATTGTAAGTTTTGCATGTGATACCCCCTGAAGCTAGCCACCCTCTCTTTCCATTGCAAATAACCATGCCAAATAAACTACAGAGACCTGGTAATTCTACCCCAAAGTATGTCAAGCCCCCATTTCAACCTTATGAATCTCTTTCCCATGATTGATCTCCACTCTCTTCTAACCATAAGGGATTGATTTCCCCTCTTTCTTCATTGCTCAATTGGAAAGATTGGTTATTATTTGTCCTTGCATTAAAATCACCCATTAACATTACTTCTCCCAAGTGGCTAAATAGAGAGATATCTCTTTTCAATGAGGCATACGGGTCTTCGTTGTCTAAATTGCTTCTTTTATATATCTTTGAATATTTTGGGGAAAAATAGCAAGCAACCAGCCTGAAAGTAACCTCCTTCTCAGTTATTTGTAGCCATATGTATTGTTTTCTTGGGTCCTCTTTTACCACTTTTACAACACCACACCATTTTTCATTTATTAGCATTGTAACTCCCCCATGTCATTTTCCTGTCTTGTTTTCTTTGTTCCAAACTAAAATTTTCTTATACCCTCAAAATCTAGAACCTTGCATCCATCGTGCTCATGTGTTTCTACAAGAATGATAATATATGTCCCCTTTGTTATGGGCCCCAACCCTGAATCTCTTATCCATTGATAACCTCTACAATTCCAACTTACTACCTGTAAACAATCTCGTGGGGCCTCGATTTCCCATTTCTTATTTGAGAAACGATCACTGATTTGAGCCTTCTCTTTCTTCAACCATCCATACTGTCCATCTTTGTTTGTCCATCGAAGATCAGAGGGCTTCACATTATAAAAGACAAGAATAACAATAGCCAGACACTTCAAGTAGCTATGTATGGAATGGGCATGCATAATGTCCTGCAAGCTATCTAACAATAACCATAAAATTAAACAACTTTGGAAGGATACGAGCAACTTCTCTGCGAGAACAGTCGGTAGGAAGCCCCTCAATAAATATTGTATTGGAGGATTCATCAGGCTTAAGATGGTCAGGTAGCCTGAAAGATGAACCAGATGAACCGGATATTGCACTGTCAGGTAGTCTTAAAGATGCATCTGTCCTGGCAAGAGCAGGATCTATGCCAACCCCTCCTTGTCTCTTCCCCATCAAAACTGGATCATTCAAAGGTGCCAGTCCTAACAAACCTGCACCTACAGCTACCCCACCCAAACCAATTCTAGAACCACCTCGTGGACCTACTCCACCAGATAATCCACCCACCCCAATTCTAGAACCACCACCCAAATTGCTAATCTCACTTACAATTAAACCACCCGCACCATATGGAGATATCTGCATAAAATTACATTTGTGTTAACTTTACACAATCCATTCTACTCACAAATGAGAAGTTATAAACTTAAAACAACGATCAAGATTAGGTAAATTACCCCGTTTCGTAGAGTTTCAGAAGGAGCCCCAAGCGGGTCATGTGTCCTCAACATTGAATGAGCAATTCTATCATTGAGTTGAGGGTTTTCACGAGGCAGATAACCAGGAATATCATGACCAACTGGCTGAGAGATCTCACGGGGTAGAAAGCCTGGAAAGTCACACGTGACCACTGATAGATCTAGTCATTTCAATCTACCAGAAAGACATGCTGGAGCTCTATTTTCACATTTGGAAATGTATGAATGATGTGATGTTTTCAAAGATTGATTATTCTCCTACTTCACTAACCAAATGAAATGCACCATATAGCATGATCACAACATGTATACAACAACGCACAATAAATATAGCTTCGAACAGACTCCTTGCAACAATTGGTGGACAATGTGAGATCAAGCCCCTATAGTTGAGAGAGTTCCTCCATGCAGTGAAGAAGAGTTTCCAAAACAAGAAGTGGTGAAAGAGAGTAGTGAGTAAAATTCATAGCAATGACTGTGCCTATCCTCAGTCTCATGCAAAAATTGATAATTATCATTATCCCAAGGCCGTTGTAAGTACAGAAAATACATTCAGTTGGACTGATGTTGGTGACAGTATTCCTGATAAGAAGAAAATAAAGAAGGGCCTAATAAAAGTGCAGGTATAATAGCATTTGTTTAGACTTAGATTTTGAGAAATGACCACCAATTTCTCTTGCCTAGAAGGGGTTTATTAGTGAGAACAGAGGATTTCCATCAATTGTTTGAATGTATAGTTACAAAAGTTGCATCAAGTGCTAGTTTTCGGTATCATTGAACTTTGGAAGTGTTCTATTCAAATTTTATGCATACTGGTGCTTTGTGTTATTTGTTGTTTGGACAATCTCAGGTTGCATGCTATATAGACTGCTTAGTTCTCTAAAGTGGATTTTTGTGAAATTTCTGTAAAATATATGTGGCATTTAATGTCTTTCACATACTGACTGTGTTGGCTTTTGACAGTACCTTGAAGGAAAAGAAGCTGAACTTCATGCAACTCGGAAAGCTAGTCTTATTGATTTTGTTGCTTCTGCACTTCCTACTTCACATACAGCAAAGCCAAAAGCTTGTCAAACAACAATCTCACTGCTCTGAATTCTGAAAGTGGTGTTATCATTAGCTTCCAACTGTAGCTACTTCTTGGCCCGCAATCTCTTGCCACCTCTTATTCCTATGCTATCTACAGCTCTTGAAAATTACTGTACAATTGCAGCATCAAACAATAGTTGCAGTGGGGCTGCTAGAAACTCCATTCCTACATCATCAGATAAAATTTCTAATGAAAAATTAGAAACAATAGGTGAGGTGTTGGAAGGTCTTTTGTGGCCCGTTGCAGCTATAATGGCTCATGCTTTCTCCAAGCGCCAACTACAGATGCAGGATGATATGGCTGAATTAATTGTGGCATGTAAAGTTATTCATAATTTGCATGACTTGTTTTCGCTTTTTGACAGACCTCAGATAGAAGGAGATCCCTTCCCGACCCCTGTATTGTTGGGATTAAATTTATTGAGGATTTTGACGTGTCCAAGAGGACATATTTCTTCCATAGACTGGGAAGCACATTCAGCTACTATGGCAAGATTGCCAGGAGTTCATACATTTGGAACTGCAGATTATGAGGGAAATGTGGTTTCCCTGCAGGGTTCTCATTCCAATAAAGGCCCAAAAAAAGAAGCTAGAGACACTATTGGGGGTTGGAAACCAATCACTATACTTAATGTTAATAAGATCATGGATGTAGTAGATTTGAGAATTCAGGTGGTGGCATGGAAGGTTGTTTGGAAGGAACATACATGTTTTGTGTAGGCATTTTATTTCAGACACTATTGTTTCAGTAGCCTTGGAGTGGGCTCATGAGATGGGTCAGTGGTCCCTTTATTGAAGATTGATTTTGAAAAAAATACCTTTGGTGTGGATTTTCCAGATCTAAGGGTTGTGACTTATATCTAGAAAAATATGAAGTTGAAATATGAAAGCCACATTTCAAAAATAAGATCTACATTACTCTAGACCCTAATCTATATACATAGAAGTATCCTCGTGTCTTGAGCATGCATTGATTGTAGAAACCACTACACTTTTTTCACATTAGATGAAAGAGTTATCATATAAAATAAAGTATGTTGAGAGTGGGATTTGAACCCACGCCCTTTCGTACTAGAACCTTAATCTGACGCCTAATACAAAGAAGTATCAACTTACCATTCTCTTCGCGAGCTCCCTCTCCTGGATGGTGCCCTCAGTCTCTCCCTCTCCTGGCTAGTGCCCTCCACGAGCTCTCTCTACTGGCCGATGCCCTCAGTCTCTCTCTCTCTTGGTGCCCTCTGCGAGCTCTCTCTAACCTTGCAGCTAGTGAACTCTCTCCCTATTCCCTCCGCAAGTTATCTCCTTGGGCACGAGTCTCCTTGAAAGGGTGTGAGTCTCCTTGAAAGGGCACGAGTAGTTTTTTGGGCGCGATGGACAGAGATGGTGTGGTTTATTCATTCTTTGAACATAGATCATAATCCAAATTGGAGTAATATTTTTTTATATGTGTGTGGATTCATCTAGCGTTGCACTAGGAAATGTTCTAATACAATTGGGGA
>JZKD02S0005571.1:630919-646157 GCA_000966675.3 Picea glauca
AATTGTGACATACCTTTTCACAAACGTGGCAAGAGAGACGTTCCATGTGGAAAACGTGGCAAGAGAGACGTTCCAGTGGAAAACGTGGCAAGAGCGACGTTAACGTGGCAATTGCAACATACATCTTCACAAACGTGGCAAGAGAGACATTCCAGTGGAAAACGTAGCAAGAGCGACGTTCCAGTGGAAAACGTGGCAAGAGCGACGTTAACGTGGCAAGAGCGACATTAACGTGGCAAGAGAGACGTCAACGTGGAAAGAGCGACGTTATCGGGCAACATGATTTTTTTTTTAATAAATTTCCTCTATTTTGCGACAATATGGACAATTTTGTCCATAACGCCGCAAATAAAACGTCGGAATTTTTACAATATGTAGTAGTGACTAGTTTGCAATCTTCCATTTTGAACCTCTTTGGCATTTCTCTAATATACTTGGTTTGTGAAATAAAAATCCATTGGTTGCTTTGATGTATCTAAAGACCTCGAAAGAAGGATAGTTCTCCAAGTAATGACATTTCAAATTCATTATGCATGTCCTTTGCAAATTTATGGCTTAACCTGTCATCGGTACTTCCAAAAATAATATCATCAACATAAACTTCAATTAATAAAATACTATTGTGAGTTGCCTTGATGTAGAGGTTAGTGTTTGCACTTCCTTTTCTGAACCCTACCTGCTATAGATATTTATCTAGTCTAGAGTATCATGCTCTAGGAGCCTGTTTTAGACCATATAAGGCCTTCTTTAATTTACACACATAATCTGTGTTCTCTAAAAACTGAAATCCTTTTGGTTGTTCAATGTATACTTCTTCTTCAAGTTTCCCATTTAGAAAAGATGATTTTACGTCCATCTGATACACTTTAATATTTTTGGAGCATGCATAAGCCAAAATCAATTAGATTGCTTTCATTCTAGAAACTGGGGAAAATGTATCTTCAAAGTTGATTCCTTCAACCTGTGCATATCCTTTACATACAAATCTATATTTGTTCCTTGTAACATGTCCATATCCATTCAATTTATTCCTGAATACCCACTTTGTGTTGATTACATTCTTATTCTTTGGTCTTGGAACCAATTCCCAAGTGTCATTTTTCTCTATTTGATCCAATTCTTCATCCATGGATTTATTCCAAAATTCATCATTGTTGGCCTCTTCAAAAAAATTTGGTTCAATCGTAGATGAGAGTGCTAGGTGCATTTGTTTTGGTGAATGAATTCTTCTTCTTGTCTCAACTCATGCATCTTTGTTTCTGATAATCTGATCTCAAGGATGATTCTTCTGTACTCGTATGCTAGGTTTCTAATCTAAATTTTATGAGCAGAACGAAAGGAATACAGATTATTAAAATATTCTTAACAAAAAATAATAGAGATACAGTAAAACTGGTTTTCTATTCAATAAGGAAATAATTTGAAACTGTAAAATGCAGTAGAAAACAAGCTTGTTGCAATGGTGGTGGCTTATCTTTGAGAAGAGATGTGACGGATGCACTCATTCACAAGAAGATGATTGCAATGAGGATTTGAAGGCCTTTTTACAATAAATTGGAATTTCACAAACCCTAGATATACAAAAACCTAACCCTAGGAGATGAAGCACCAAAAGTCATGTGGGCCCCGTTTAGGCATCAACTTCTCGGGGTCGTAACTTTTTCATACGATCTATGTTTGGGGCGCACGATAGCTTGTTGGAAAGGTATCGTAGAGAAAATTCATTTTGGGGGATCAATTAAATCCTTTTCCTATCATTGAGAATCTTGATCCCGAAAAAACTTCATTTAGGTCCTCAAAATTGCCCAGGAAGTTAAAAACTGCTAAAAATAGTAAATTACCAAAATTGCCAGAAAATTGTTTTGATCCAGTTGGAAAAGGTGGGTGGCCACCGATATCCACCTAGATCAATCCTCCCTCATTAGGAATAAATGTTCTCTATTGCATTGATTCCCCCCATTAGATGAGGAAATTTCTACTAAATTTGGCCTCGAGTGAGCCACTTGCCTTGGTGTAGGAGTTGCCCTGCTTTGACGACTCGATAAAGCTGGATCATTTGTTGTTGAGTACCCTTGATCTGTGTGTCCACAATATAATAATCAGGTGCATGTTACATGCAGTCATGGTTGAGATATGTTGGTGTCAACTGATTTTCTATCTCTAAGGTGTCCAATAATGGTGGGAAATATGGCCGAAGGAGAGCCACGTTGAAGACTGGGTGCAGGCCAAGGAAAGGGGGAATATTGAGCTCAAAAGAATTGTCACCCACAACCTTGGTGATGGTTTATGACCCATAATGGAGTGGGTGAAGCTTCTGATGGGGAACTATAAGACATTATTTCTACAAGTGCAGCCAAACTTTGTCACCCACCTGAAACTTATGTGGCACTCGATGTTGATCATGGCGCTACTTGTACTTGAAATTAGACTTCTGTAGAATATCCTGAACCTATTGGTGGATGTGTTGGATTTTCTCAATGGACTGGGTGGCTTTGTCAACATCTGGTGGAGCAGGGGATGAGTCAGTCGAGGTGGCTTCCAGAGGTAGTGAAACATCCATGGGGCCCAACGATTGGAATCCCAACCCCACCTGAAAGGGGTTGTGGCCAGTTGATCTATGTAGGGCTTGGTTGTAGCTATTTTGGACATAGGGAAGACTCTCATTCCATGTGTGGGGGTGTTTAGAATTGTACATGCACAGGATATGTACAATCATCTGATTGAGGACCTTAGTTTGGCCATCTATTTGGGGGTGGAAGACAGTGGATTTGGTGAGCTTGGTATCTAGTAGTGACTAAAGGATCAACCAGAATTTCCTAAGGAACCGACTATCACGGTATGATATAGTGGTTTGTGGGATCCCAAAATGTACCCATACTCATTCAAAGAAGAGCTAGGAAATGTATTCTACTATGATGTTCTTATTGTAGGCGGATAGAATCGCCATCTTGGAAAAGTGATCAACAACCACAAAAACATAGTCATTTCCCCTCTTGGTGGATGGGAGGACCAACATGTAGTCAATTGATATGGATTCCCATGTCCTGTCAAGAGTAGGCAGAGGGGTGTACAGGCCCTATTTATTTTGGCTCGGTTTGGAAATAGCACAGGTGGTGCAGGACCTGATATACTTGCCGATGTCCTGTTGAAGTTTTAGGCAGTAGAAATGTTTCTACAACATTGCCACTGTAATTTTGAAGCCAAAGTGTCCCGCCACTTGACTGTAGTGAGATTCCCAAACCATCTTCACACGCTCGCTTGATGGAATGTAGATATGGCCTAGACGACACAACAAGCCATCCTAGAAATAGAAATTAGCAACCACTGAGTTGGTGCCCAAAATTTGGTAGGTAGTGGAGAAGTTAAGGTCTGCCTCATAGAGGTGAAGCCATTTGGAGGTCTCATGGCTGAAAGAGTCTAGCACTGTGGTGAGTGTCGTGACTGGATTTCTGCGGAGGCAATCATCAACTCGGTTGGTACTTCCTATTTTATTCTTGATGTTGAGGTGGAATTGTTGTAAGTATGAAGACCACTTCTGATGGTGGTCATTCTGCAATTTTCCTTGGGTTTACATGAACTATAGTGGCTTGTGATCAGTGTGGATGACTGTCTCCTTCCCAAGAATGTAATTCCTCCATGGGAGACACACTTGCACAATGGAGTGCATTTATTTTTCTTAAGTAGGGTACTTACGGACAACATCTGATAGTGTCTCACTATGATATTCTAGGGGATGGTCGTGTTGAGTGAGAATGATGCCCACAACATAGTCTGAAGCATTTGTCTCAATCTCAAAGGGATACTATAGGTCTGGTAATGAAAGTAATGTGGATGAGCATAAACGATTATTCAAGTCCTTGAAGGATTGTTGTTGGGACAGACCCCACACAAATTTTTCCTTACCACCACCCCTGGTCACTTGGCTGAGGGCCCATGCGATATGAGAGAATCACAACACGAACCTACAATGGAAATTGGCTAGGCCCAAGAAGCTCTAAATTTTAGTGAGTCTGGTTAGGGATGGCTAGTCAGGGATGACCTGGATCTTGGATAGATCCACATGCACACCATGTTGATCAATGATGTAGCCTAAGTAATGGACCCTGTCCATGCTGAAGGAGCATTTTTCCAAGTTTTCATATAGTTTGTGCTATCGTAGGGTGTGAAGAACTTGTTGAATATGTTGCAAGTGTTCTGCCCAAGTCTTGTTGTAGATGAGGATTTCATCTAGATAAACCAATACAAAAGTATTGGTGAAAGGTCATATGATATCATCCAGTATCCTCATAAAATTTGTTAGAGCATTTTTCAATCCAAAGGGCATGAACCGCCATTCAAATAGACCTTCTTTTGACTTGAAGGTGGTTTTCCATACATATTTCTTCTCTATTGAGACCTAGTGGTAGCTATACTTTAGATTAATCTTATTGAAGTATTTGGCCCCCGTGAGTTGATCAAGGAGGTATTCGATTCAGGAAATCAGGTATCGGTTTCAGACCGTGATTTTATGCAGGGCTCGGTAATCAATGCAGAGTCGTCAGGTCCTGTATTTCTTTTGCACCAACACAATTGGGCTCCCACAAGGTGATGAGATAGGATGGATGTGCCCCTTGTGGATAAATTCTTGGATCTACCTCTTGATCTCCTCGTTTTCTAATAGAGAGCGGTGGTAGATTGGCCCATTAGGTAGTGGTACGCCTGGGGTCAGATCGATGGGATGCTTGACCTAGTAGTGCAAAGGTACCCAGGTAGGAGAAGAGAAGATATCTGAGTATTCTTCCATGACCTTATCCACTTTATTCTGTTGTGTGGAGAGATCGGTCATGGAGGCCCTGGATGTGGCTGTGATCTTTCCCTCACTCTGAGAGTGAATCATGAAGAAGAAAAATTTCCCAGTCTGAGAGATGCCCTTTCTGCATTACTTAGCAGAGATCAAGGAAATAGCACTAGGAGGGACTACCTCGGGTATCCTATACAATTTCATGTTCAAAGTAATAATAAAGCTACAAGGCCTAGACTCATATATAACATGACATTTCCATAAATAAGGTTGGCCCAAAATAACATTACAAACTTTGAGAGGAGAAAAATCACACAATACCTCGTCTTTGAAGGGCTTGATGTCGTATGATAGTCGACACTGTTAACTGACGTGAAGATCGCTTCCTTGGTGGAGCCATCCAATGGTGTAGGGTTGTGGATAAGGCATTGTTGGCAGGGTGAGGTGCTTGACAAACTATGCTGAGATGAGACTACCCCTATCAATGATGAAGTGTAGCAGGGTTACTTTCACCCAAATCTGTGAATGGAAGAGGCGCTCACCTTATTTTGGCTCGTCTGGTTCACCAGGCCAGATCTTGGTGGCAGCAACGGTGGCATTGGGTTCCACATCAATGATCCATCATCCCCTTTCTGGTTCTGAATCATAGTCATAACTCACATATTATTTAGAGTATTTCACTTCAGCCACCAGCAACTACTTTGAGCAGAAATCAACAGTGTTATGCCAAGGGCTCTTATGGAAGTCGCACCACTTCCCGGTATCTTTCTTTGTCTTTTCGGTGTCCTTCCTTGCTTGTGTCTTGGATTGGTTCTATTGATACTGTCCATATTTCATCTGTCCTTTTTTATGTGGGTTTGGGCCACCCTTTCCTGGCTTTTGTTGTGAGGGGTTCCCAGACCCAAATTACCGCATTTTTTTTTGAGTTTCTGCTCGATTTTGACGGCATATCGGTAGGCCGCGCCCAAGGATGAGATGTCTAGAAATTCCATTTTGGTCTGTATGTATCTATGCAGAGCACTGAAATGATTGAGCACCATATGTCTCTTTAAATCTTTGATACCCAGCTTGGTGCGCAAGGTATGGAAGATATTTGTGAACTCTGGCACTGCTTGGTCTCTTTCTTGTTGCGGTGTGGTCCATTTGGTATACAAGTCGTCATAACTTCCGAAATGGTAGTATTGTTCCTTAATAACATCTCTAAAGAATTCCCAGGTGGTTGTGAATATAAATAATGAGGGTTCCTCTGTTTCCTTTTTCTCACAGAAAGTTTCCCACCAATATTTAACATGGGGAACGACTTTGAGGAGCACAAAAGTAATATTTTCTCTATTCGAAAAGTTATGGATAGAAAAATACCCTTATAGTAGATTCAACCACTTGTCTATAACATTTGCGTCTATTTGACCTTAAAATATAGGAATATCAAAGTTTATTTGTACTTTGAAGGGGGTGGTGCCTCCACTCAAGGAAGATGCGTCACCTGTTGGTAGCCACCGAAGGATTTACACGAAACTATCCATCAAATCATTCCTCTGTTGCATGAGGGCTTCCTCAAGAAATATTTTGAAAGGATATTCTTTCCCGTCATATTTATTTTCTCCTTCCATGAGAGGTCGCTTGGGAATGCGATAGATTTTGTCCTCAAGATAAACAAGCTCGAGACCCAATTCTTTGTACCTTGACCTCGTTGGGGACATGCATTAAGACGACAAGGAGCAGACCACTCTGATACCACTGATGCATATTTTATGAGAAGAACGAAATGAAAACAGATTATTAAAATATTCTTAACACAAAATAACATAGATACAGTAAAATTGATTTTCTATTCAATAAGGAAATAAGTTGAAACTATAAAATGCAGCGGAAAACAAGCTTGTTGGAATGGTGGGGGATTATCTCTAAGAAGAGATGTGACACCTGCACTCATTTGCAAGAAGATGATTAAAATGAGGCTCTGAAGGAATTTTTGAAGTAAATTGGAATTTCACAAACCCTAGACATCCAAAAAACCTAACCCTGGGAGATGAAGTGCCAAAATTCATGTGGGCCCCGTTTGGGTAAGTTAGTACATCAACTTCCCAGAGTCGTAACTTTTGCATACGATCTCCATTTGGGGTGAAAGATAGCTCATTGGAAAGGTATCATAGAGGATATTAATTATGGGGGCTCAATCAGAGACTTTTTATATCTTTGAAAATATCAATCCTGAAAAACCTTCATTTAGGCCCTCAAAATGGCCCCCGGAGGTTAAAAATTGCTAAAAATAGTAAATTACCAAAATTGCCAGAAAATTGTTTTGAGCCAGTTGGAAAAGGTGGGTGGCCACCGATATCCACATGGATCAGTGTCTTTGGAGGCACTTTCTTAAATTTCTCTTCTGCTTCTGTTGGATTCTCATCATCTTCCCCTTCTACTTCTTTTTCATCTTCTTCTTCTCCGTAAAGATGTTCCATTGATTCATTTTCTTCTTCCTTTAATTCTTGTCTACTTGTTTCATCAATTGTTATGTTGATGCTTTCCGGAAAAAAATTCAATCTCAGTTTGTAAAAATTGTATTCTTTCCTTGTACTTGATTAACCAACAAGTACTCCTTTTTCCACATGAGAGTCAAACTTTCCCATTCTTCCATCTTCTCTTTTGATGTAGCATCTGCTTCCAAAAACTCTGAAGTACTTCACCTTTGTTGGTATTCCTTTCCATAGCTCGTAGGAAGTTTTGTCAGTTTTTTTCTTGAGCATTACTCTGTTCTAAATGTGAAGTTTTGTATGCATTGCCTGCGTCCAAAAGATATATGTCAATTTGGAATCCATTAGCATTGTTCGAGCCATTTCCTATATTGTCCTATTATTTTTTTCAACAACTCCATTCTGTTGAGGTGTCCTAGCAATGGATAGTTTCCTTTTTATTCCATGATTGTTGTAGTAGTCCATAAATTCCTTTGAATTGAACACTCCTCCATTATCATATCTCAAGCATTTGATTTTTGAATCCATTTCATTTTCATCCATTTCCTTGTAGACCTTGAATTTTTCAAAAGCTTCTAACTTATTCCTGAGAAAGCAAACACGTAGTCATTATTGTATAATCATCAACTAATAACATAAAGTATTTCTCACCTTTTAAACACTTTGTTTTAGTTGGTCCAACTAGATCAGTATGCACAATTTCCAGTGGTCTTATCATTGAATATTCCTTTGATTTGAACCTGGTCTTTGTTTGCTTTCCTTGTAGACAATGCTTTCATAAGGTGTTGGTTGGTTTCGTGATCTGGGGAATTTCTCTAACTGCTTCCTTTTTGCTGACTTTGACAAGGTTATCAAAATTTATGTGACCCATTCTTTTTTTCCATATCCAACTTTCATCTTCGTTTCCTAGGAAACACTTTTCATTTTCAATTTCACTTAATACATATATGTTGTTTGAAGTTCTCGCAACTGTTGCAATCAATTTTCTTGAACCTTCTTTTCTTATCTCACACTTTTGTGAATCTAAAGTAACTTTATGACCTTGGTCACACATTTGACTCACACTTAGAAGATTATGTTTCATATCTTCTACTAGTAGAACATTTTCTTTCTTGGTATCCTTGCTCCCAATTCTGACTGTGCCTTTTCCAACGATTTTAGTTGAATCATCATTTATGAAGGAGACTGATCCATCTCTTTCCTTTCTTAATGTAAGAAACTTGTCTCTATCACCTATCATGTGTTTTGAACAACCACTGTCAACATACCGACCAAGTTTCTTCTTATTAGCTTATAGAGAGAGTCTTCTTTATCAGATTCTTCTACTAACATGAATAAAACTCTTTTTGTCTCACTGTCACTGAATTCATATTCATCTGATGATGAGATGTATTCTTTGGTGCATAAGATTTTCTTGAAAACTTTATTTGTGGTTCTTTTGCCTTTATATGTTTATTTTTTATTTGAGTAACATTCATCATTTCTCTTTTTCTTATGAGGACATTTGTTAGAAAAATGACCAACACCATCATAATTAAAACAAATCAAAGGAATCTTACCTCTATACTTATCGTTGGTTCCCTTGTTCAATATTCTGACAAAGTTGGTTGTTTCTTCATCATCTTCCGAGACGTCATTGTTGTTGCTATCTTCTTTTTATTTTTTCTTTCCCTTTTTCTTTGAACTTTTGGATTCTTTGAAGGCTTCTTCTTTTATATCTATATTTTCTTGTTCAGTTCTCATTTCATATGTTGTGAAGATTCCATGTAGTTCATCCATGCTTATTGAGTTTAGATATGCTCTTTCTTCTAGTGCTAATATCTTAAGGTCAAATCTCATAGGAAGAGATATTAGTACATTTTGAACAATTACATATTCTTTGATTTCTTCTCCCAATCCCAGGATTGCATTTACTGTTTCATTGACTCATAAAAAGTAATATGCATTATTCTCATATTCGTTCATCTTTAGTTGTTCGAACTGACCTCTGTAAGTTTGAAGATTTGTTGCTTTGACCTTTGAATCTCTTTCATAAATATTTCGAATTTTGTCCCAAATCTCTTTAGAGGATTTACAATGTGCAACTTTGGTGAATATTGATTCTCCAAGACCATTCAGAAGTGAATTTTTGGCTTTGGAATTATTCTGACCGAGTTTCATTGCTTTGTCATTTGTTGGTGGAGCTGTTGGTACTGTGTATCCATATACAATTGTTTTCCAAATTTCAAATCTTCGTGCTTGTATATATGTCTTCATCCTTATGCTCCAAAATACATACTTTTGAACATCAAACTGTGGTATTCCATTTTTATACATGTTGTTTCTCTCCATGATCTACCTTTCAGTGGCTAAGTTGATTTATGAAGGAATCTTCTCTAAGACCAATTGTTGGATTACTGAGAGCGGGGGTGAATCAGTAATAGAGAAATATAATCCCTTTTAACCATATAATGCAAGTGTTATATAAACATAGCATTATCATCCAATATTTGCAGAGTAAATAGATAATGAACAAATGGACAATCATACACATACACAGTACACCAATGTTTTTACGTGGAAACACAAAGAGGGAGAAAACCACATAATGCCTTTTCTTATATGTCTTGAAGAATTACATTCATTGGAAGCACCAACTTCCTTTGTTTTCTAGCTGCAACTGGAAGGAGTCTCCAACCCCGTATTTTCTCAGGTTACAACCTGAGGGAAGCTCCAACTCCCCAATTCTCTGGCTACAACTAGACAGAGGTTACAACCCCCTATGTTCTCCAGCTACAACCACCTATCCTTACCCCGTCCAAATGCCCTGAAGTAGAAGTAGAATGATGGAACCACTGTCACACTATCACTGTGAGATATGCCACTGTACAATTGTATCAGCCTATACCATTGACCTGCAACCAACCTATACAACTACCCTGTAATCATGAACAATTATAATAACCCTCACATGATCTAGTCATCAAACCCTTTTTGATATTCATCCTCTCAAAACATCAACCACTTCAAAAATACAAGCTCTCAACCATGTACCACAAAAACCCTTAGCCATATGCCAAGAAATACAAGATGTGCCTCAACAAGAAGTATCAATGATAAATATACCATCAGTGTATTTCTATAGATCTGACTTATACAGAAGATCCCACGCAACCACTAGTCTCTCTAGGAAGAATTCTCAAATCTCTGTAGCCATTTCTCATGCATACATCAAAATCCAACTATTCATAGAAATGAGACATACATTTTGAACCAATGGATAGATCTGATGTATCTGAGCACTGTAGACCTTCCTAGGAGCTTGATCTCAGAATTTAGAACCTCTGCATCTTCATCTTCTTAATTTTTCATGGCTTTACTCACATGTACGCACCCTAATACACTGTTAGCATGCATACGTATACACCCTAATACATTATCAACCCATGTATGTATGCACCCTAATACACTGTCAGCCTGCATACACCTCAAAAGATAGGGTGTTTTTTATTCGCTGTAATTTTGAAACTTTCGTAGCTAACCCTTCGTACTACCTCATACTTTGACAACTTCAAATGTATTAATGAGTACTTGCAATAAGCCTTACACAACAAAATATATTCAATGTGTTCAAGTGTGGTTAAATGAGAGAGCCTTGCCTCTTATTTATTCTTTCATGTAGCATCCCACTTTCCTTATTTCAAGGAGTTCTCTATTAACTTTATTATTTAAATAATTTATTTTGCAAATAGTTCAACTTTTGGGGGCTTCTAGATGACTCATGAGGGTTCTCCAACTTCACATGGCCATAAATATATAACCGTGAGGAGTTATGTGACGTTACACATACCAATGAAAATGACATGACATGTACTATCCATCTGGAATAATATTACCTACAAATATCTCAAAAGACATGCCATTATCCATCAAACAAACTTGGGTCAATTACCCAAACCATTGTGCTACCAGAATTCACTACCATACTTTCTTCAAGGGATGACATCAATGACAACCAACCCAATTAATCAACAAATTATTCATTGAATTTTGTAGGATCAAGTTCAGATGTGCAATATATTTCAGTACACCCAAAATTCCACAAGCTCTTATCAGGAGAAAGATACCACAAGAAGATGTTTGATGAAAATAGACAGATGCTTTACCCTACCAATCGTAATGTGCCATCTTCCAACAATTAGCCTAGGTCAACAGTATTACATTGTGAATTGGATATATTTTATGTAGACATCCCATAGGGCATAAGAAAAATATGATTGAGTAATTGCATTTTTTTATTTTCAATGGAACTAATGTAAATGTATTTATTAATTCAATTTTTTTTTTATAAATCGGTTGCTTGCACGTTTATTATTGGGGAAAAAAATTCCATGATTCTAATAAATTTTTGGCATAATGTTTAAACATATTAAATGTATTGTGTTACTAATATTATCGATGTAATGTTCAATATTTTTACAATCAAGATTCTAATGATGAGCGACCTATCTACCATCTACCGTTACACCCATCTACGATGTGAAGTCACAAGATTGTTGTTAAATGAGAACAAATCAGAGAGGAATTATCCCAAAAATGGTTGAATCAACCACTTATTCAATTCCCACTACAACTTGAGTTACCAATTCAAAAACTCTATATTAAAACTAGTTCTTTACATGTTGGGGATGAAGGCAATGATATAGAGGTTGGTATGGATGATTTCTTATGGGATACCCATGCCATGGAGGGAATTTTGTTACATGCATTCCAACAAAATGAACCAAGGGATGATGTTGATGTTGTAGATACCTTTTTCAAAAGCCTGAAGTCTACTTCCACCAGCCCTCTCTTTGGTCAACGAGGGTCAAGGTCTACCCAACTAGGGACAACAATGTTACTATGCAACTTGAAAGAAAATTATGGTATGTAAAACGCATGCTTTTCGTCACTTTTGAGGTAAATAACCATTAAGTCTTCTATTTTTTTAAGGAATCTTGTCACACAATGAAGGAAGAAAATGGTTGATTTTATTCATAATTATTAACAGTGTACATTTATGTTTCTCACTAATTGTAATTTACCCAAATATAAGGTACTTCCAAGAGATAATTTCTTGCTCGATAGCTGCGTAGAGGCAAAGAAAATAATGAAAATGTTGGGTGTTGATTACATATCATACCGTGAATGTCCAAATTATTTTATTCTATACATAAACGAATATGCGAACAAAGAGATATGTCTAGAATGTCGGCATGATAAGTACCATAAATAAATAAATAAATTTAAGGCACATGGTCCTCCCCATAATATATTGAGCCACATGCCTATAATTTCAAGGATTCAAATGCTTTTTCATTACAAATAATTATCCATGTTGCAGGAGTGGCATGCCTCACATACAAGTGATCCAAGAGTTATATGAATCCTAGCAAACTCAATAGTCGTGAAGCATATAGAAGATATGTAGACTGATAAATTCAAGGATTAAGTACAAATCCAATGATTAAACATATTGATGGATGGATTTAACTTGTATTCCCTCCAAAACACCAACTATTTAGTTTGGCATGTGGTAGTGATAAATAACAATATCTTCCCATGGTTGTCTGTGAAGAATGAACATCTTATGTGGGCTCTTATAGTTCTAGGTAGAAGACAAGTGAAGATAATGGTTTTCTACCTCCAACCACTGATTGATAAATTTAATAAATTATGGGAAGTGATACATGTATAAGATGTATCAAGACCCATCCCAATGAAGAGTTATTTTACATTGTATGACATATGTGCATACACCATGCATGATTATCCAGGACTAGTATTTTTCTCTGGTAAGCATGTTGATTTATTTTTTTATATATGTAATGTTATCTGGCATACTTTATTTGGTGCAACTATATTTTTGACACTAATATGCTCCATATACAATAAATCACAGGTATTCTAACAAATGGGTACATTGATGTAAATGTTTTGGTCCGTCTGTAAAGGTTAGGTGGTTCAACCACCTATGAAATCCAATGTATGACTACTCAAGGGTATTCCTCCTAGAAGGCCACCCTTATAGAAGATTTGGATCTTCTTTCAATGGTAAACTAGAGAGAACCCAAAGACCTAAAATAATGACACCAAAAACTTCGATTAGGGCATGTGACACAAAAGAGGAGAAGGAAATGGTAGAATTGTTTGATTTAAATGGGGAACTTATGTTCAATGATCCTGGAGTTTTTGACACCCATGTTGAGAAATTTCCCATTGGGATGAAAAGAAAAATTGTATTTTATGAGCTCCCATATTGTGAGCATATTAAGATTGGCCACTTACTAGATCCCAAGAATATATTCAAAATTGTTTCATATTCTTTATGGAGGCACATATCATCGAATAAAAATGAAACATTGGTTGTTAGGAGAGATCATATTGCTTCAAATACTAAAAAGAGGAACTATCCAAGAAACAAAACTAGAGGAGAGGCTAGTCCCTCTTGGTGTTTTAAAGAAGGTGATGTCCCATGGATTTTGAAGACATATGATATTAATATGGAAAAGGATGTTATATTTGTTGAAGGAGAATCTCCCTGCGGACAAGTAGATCACCTCAAAGAGCTAGACTCTTAACTCTAAGACAAAAAGTGATTATCATGGTCACTGACTTCCTTTTAGATCTAGGTGTACTAGTGTGTGAGGAGGAAGGAGAAAAGAAGTACCTTTTACCGAGGGTTGTCCCTGCACGCTCCGAGTTGAGCTCCAATCTTTCACTCTTTGATAAGCCCTGTATACAAACAAAGTACGACCACTTCCTACTCTATCAAGATTAGTCTGAAATAGGTCTATCTACTAAAGAGACAAATTCATGTGAGATTGAACACGAATTAGAAAGAAACATGCCAAGAAAATTATATTAATGAGGACAAAACATTGCTTATAGCCGTAGATTGATTGCAGCAGTTTCGTTAAGTCCTCCTTGTCTACCCCTTGCTCAAAGGTCCACGATCTGAATGAAAATAGCTTCATTGATTTCTCCCTATGAGACCATAGGTCTCTTGCTTCCAAATTATCTATGTTCCAGCACCACTTATAAGATCATAAGTTTGGTGTGACTCTCCTTTTTCCAGTCCCCTTTCACCATGAGAAAGCTTGCCTATATAGCCTTGGAGAGGCTCAACAACTTGAGATATCCTTGGGGAAGGTGAGGATTTTCCTCCTTTAGTTGAGGATATGCCCTAAGATCATGGATGGACTAGGGATTTGAGCTCAACTTCCTTCTAAGAATGAAAAGATCCTTCCCCCATTCATCTCAACAACTCAACTGTTGCCTAAAATAGGTAGCTCTCCCTCAAAAGGGAACTCAGAGTGCTATAGCGCTCCCTGGTAGGCTTTAGGGGAGCGTCAGTGCTCTTGAGGGTAGGAGCGCTCCTGCAGAAGGGCCAAAGAGCTTTATAACGCTCCTAGACAGTGTAAGGGGGAGCGTCAGCACTCCCAGAAGAGGTATAGGGGAGCACTTCCCTCCAAAAACTCAGTTTTTGGGGTGCATTCAGATGGAAAAAGGTTTGTAAGCCTGCTGACTCATTTCTCCTCTTCCAAATCAAATGTTTGAGGTATTTCAAGTGTCCTCCTCATATCTTTATAGGCATGACATAGGCATCATGGCAACATGTTTTCTTTGACACTTGCGACACTTGTGAGCAACATGCGACACTTGTGGCCTTGTGAGAAAAATGCGACACTTGTGACCTTTGTAATGACAACACTTGCGACACTATCAAAGTGAGTATTTTTTATGTGTAACAGATTGTCCCCCAAAGTATGAAGTTAGAAGAGAGGAACTGATAACTGAAATGCTTTGTAGACTTTCAAGCAAGGGTATAGACGTAGAGAACCTAACAAAAGTTGCACACAAACATCCAACAAATATTATGACATGTTTCAAACCCAAGGCAGACATACCTATGCTTGGGTGATCAAGACTTGCAAGATATGGCCACCATAAAATACACTGTGAATCC
>JZKD02S0005571.1:728942-771316 GCA_000966675.3 Picea glauca
ATAGCTCAAAATAGTCAAAATCATGGAAATCGTCGGAATGCAACGAAACCAAAGCCAACCTGTGCGGAATGGATCATAATGATGGAATATGATCATCAATGCAAGATGGACCCCATAGTGCCTCTCAAATACCCCTGTACTCGCTATAGCATCCATCTGGCTATTCTGGTCATCATAAATCTCTGCCCTGTGATGATGTCCCAAAGTGGGGACATTACAAAATTGGTGAATCTTTTTTTGGAAAAAACCATGGAAAATTAGACCATTTGTGAAATTTAGCCCCTAAAATCATCTATGCCAACCTTGGAGGTGTGAGTCTCTTTGATGAGCCACAATCGTTCACCTTTAGGAACAAAAAACTTGTCAAGCATGTAGAGTAGTCCATTCTATAAATGATAGTGAGCATTTTCATCACCTTATTCTATATGAATTTGGCCCTATAGCTTGTGAAACACCTCCTTGAAGTCCTCACCTTGTATGTATGCCTCTTTGTATGCATCATGGGTAAAAATTTTCATGTGCATTAGAGTTCCCAAAGTTGTAATATTGGATGTGGGTATTTGTGAAAGAATGTCTACCAACTTTTTTGTGCTACCCTCTTTATACTTTATGACCAAATGAAACTACTATCAGAAACCCATCCATTTGTAGTGCCTCGTTTGTTGTAACTTACTCTGGGCCTGGAAATACTGGAGCAGTTGGTGATAAGTGTGGATGATGGTATCCTTTCCCATTAGATAGTTCTTTCACTTTTTGATGGCTTGTACCAAGGCATAGAGATCCTTGTCGTAGGTAGGGTATATAAGGATTTCCCCATGAAATACTTCAGAATGATAACATTCAATCCTTCCTCCTTGCATCATGACTTATCCCAGGGCATACCCACTTCCATCTATATCAACTTCGAAGGAATTTTTCAAGTTTGGTATCATGAACACCAGTGCTTGACTATTCTTTCTTTTCATCTCATGAAATTCCTTTTGTTGATTAATCCGCCACTAGAAATTCTTTGCAATTTGTAGGAACTAGAAATTTTATGATGTCCTCCATCTTGGTAGGATCTATCTTGAGCTCTCCTCCACTAATCACATACCCCAAATACACTAAATACTGCTAAGAAAACTCGCATTTCTTGAGATTGGCTAGGAGTTGGTGCTTCTTTAGGGTATCTAACACTTGCATAATATGTTATATGTGATATGTGTTCCTCCCAGGTAGCACTTTAAACTATTATATCATCCAAATAGACAATAACAAATGAATCTAGATAAAAGGTGTAAAACATCATTCATTAGTCTCATAAATGTAGCTGGTTTGTTGCATAAATCGAATGGCATAACCAAAAAATCATACAAACCTTTCCTTGTATTGAAGACAGTCTTCCATGTATCTTCTTATTTGACTCATACCTAGTGGTATCTCGATTTGAGATCCAACTTGGGGAAATATTTTTCATGTTACATATGATCTAACAGATCATCAATCATGGGAAAAGGGTACTAAATCTTCAATATAATCTTGTTCCATTCCTTGTAATTGATATACATTCTCAATTCCCATACTTCTTGGGTATAATTATGATGGGTGACCCAAAAGGTGAGGTACTTGGTTAAATCACACCCTACTCAAACAATTGTTGCAACTGCTTCTTTATTTCTTTTCCTTCTAGAACAATTTGTCTATACAGCCTAATACTCGGAAAGGGGGAATCTAGAAATGATTGGATTTCGTTCTCCACTTTCCTCTTAGGTTGTAGCACTCTAGGATCCTGGAACACTCCTTTTTATTCCTTTAGTAACTCCTCCAATTCATTTTTCTACTCCTTGGTACCATCCCTGGGTGCACCCATCCAGTGATTTCTTTAATTTTAATAACTCTTCACAAGACTAGTTTTCCATTGGGAAAAGTAAAACATATTTCTTGCTATAATTGATAAATTTCTTAACTTGATTGGCACTTACCGATGATATTTTTTATTTATCTTTGTGTGCACTGATGATGAAGGATTTCCCATCCTTAATGAGGTGGTACTAATTGGGTCTCTGCATGAAGATAACATCCTTCACATACATGTAGGGGATTCCAAACACTACTCTGCATACATTGAGTGGTAATATGTAAAATTCTACTTCATTTGTAAAATAAACACTTATAGTAAACTTAATCTTTCACTACTTTGTTACCTTGATCTCTGCGTCCTTCTTTATTGAACGCAATGGATAGGGGCTAGGATTATCATAAACCTCCCATCCAATATTTCTAACCAAATCTTGTCAAACAAAGCATCCATATTGGTCTTATTGACTTGAACCTTGATGTGGAAGAAATTGGTCATCTCCTTCTTTTCTTGGTGATGAATGCTACTCAAATTCACCTCCTTCTACACATATGTGCAGAAAATATTTTCATTCATATTAGATATACTTTCAACTTGATTTCTTGAATATGTGGCTAAAAGGTTATTTTTCTTTATGTCCTTGTGGTTCTTTGGATTCAACTATGGATGTAGATTCCAACACTTTTCCTTAGTGTGGCCATCAATGTAGCAATGATTGCAATAGTTGATGGGATATTTTCACTTATGTTTAATGGTTGTTGTCTTCTTATATTTCCCCCCTTTTCACTTCTTAATCCCCTCCTTGTAATATCCCTACTAGTTTTTTTTCTTAGAACCACTTGGATTCCCCTTCTTTTGGCATATGTTTTCTAGGTAATGTTCATATACACATGCCTCATCCACTATCCTTTCACTTGAAGAACATTGCTTGCTTTTTTAGATGACTATGTAAATTCCCCAAATACTTGAAGAGTACATATGGGTTCTTGGGAGAGATACCCAACATGATTGCCATCTTTATGAACTCAATGGTGTACTATTGTACACGTTTCCCCAGTCTCTGCTTGAAGTAGTGCCACCAAATCCATTGATCCTATACATACCCAATAGGGTAGAATTAGGACTAGCTAAGGGTTTTGATGTCCTCCCACCTAGTTATTGGCATATCACCCTCCAACCTAATTGTTTATGTATGGATTTACCACCAAGTTAAATCATGGCCGTCTAACTCTAATCTAACAAATGAAATATTGTTCTCTTCATCTATATGGTGAATGTTAAAATAAGCTTCTAGTTTTTGCAACCAATGATTCATTTTTAATTCATCGATCTCATCTTGGTATGAATTTATGTCCACTTTTTCTTCCATATTGAATAAGGACTATGAAGGGTTAACGACAGTCGAACTTGGTTTCTCTTCCTCAGATCCAATCTCTAAATTAGAGCCTCCAAACTCTCCAAATGGTTCAATATTTCTTTCTAGAGATGCCATGAGGAGGTTCATATTGCAGTTAATATTAGCGACATGTGCTTCCAATCTCTCAAATCTCTCATTTGTTGGATCTCGAGGGTTGTTATGAACATAGTAATCTTCCATGGATAGGGTTTATGTGTCTTCTATTTAAGCCAATTACTAGATTCTACAACTTCCCACAAATACCCAAAGAAAAATTTCTATGATACCAATATGATATATAAACTACCATGGATATTTCACTAGAAAAACTCATCACTACATATCTAATAAATAAAACTGAAATCTACATGACGAAGGTTAAATTCCTTTAGATTCCAAAATATTTAGTTACCGATTTTCTTCTTATGTATGAAATAGATAAAATGTGGAAAATAGAGAAAAGTAAAATACAATCACACACCATCCACAAAATAACACAAATATTTTCTTAGGTAAACCCTTACGGGAGAAATCCCATCTAGAAGGTGAGGTTGCTCTACTCTCTTTTCTCTCGTATGGAAATAATGAAAGTACAAAGGATAAGGCACTCTCTATAGCATTACTTGAGACATATAGCCTGTTAGGATGCTATAGAACATTAACCCCCTATATTATTCTCTCTAATTTTCCCACTCCCAATTATTTTGATCTACTATGAAACAAAATACAATAACATAGTATGGAACCCCTTATCCTCCTAGTAGCCTGGTATTTAACATATCCCGATAGTCATCCAGGGTTAGGAAATTTACTTCCTCAACCCTCAATTAATGATCAGGTTTGGACCTTCTATAATTTTCTTATAAAATCCACTACGTGGCTATCCCCACACGTTTAAGTAATGGAGGTTTATGTGGCATCCACTTGCACCATGGTGATCAATATAATAGGTCAACTTGCGGGAGGCATACATTTTACATACCAACTCTGATTGAGGAAATTATTACACCAATGGAAAGGTATCGGTGTGTAGAATATATAATATGGTTGAATGGTAAGTTTTGGATAGTAAAAGAGAGTTGTTTGATTCCTCAAAATGGATCCAAAATATTTTAGATGATTTTTTGGACCGAAATTTCCAAATTCAAATCAGTCGCTAAAATGGCTCTATAAGTTAATTCCTCAAACATTTTCACCCATAAAGCATCAAGATATATGAAAAATAATATAATGATACAATATTGATCAAAGTGTGAAACTTTTGTGGTAATAAAACATAGGCACTTAACCTCCTCTCTATGAAATGAACTCATCCACATCTGACCACCAAAAACCTAGAATTTTAAAGTGGAAATAATGTCCAGACTGATATATCTTTTCACATATGTCAATTGGTTCTATCTTGCAACATCGGGTGGTATATCAAAGAGATGAGGCCAAACCACCCCTCTACTAGAAAAATTGGTGATGAAATAAGAATCATCCTCCATGGGATAATACCACTGATCGGGATCAACTTTGATTGTTCGTTGACCATTATCCCAACAAAGGATCAACTACTATAACAACAAAGAGTCCCCCCTGAGAGATGCACTATACTCATAAAACTTGAGGATTCCAACATCCATATAAAGGGAATGTGTTTGTGGTGTAATAGCGCGAATGAACAACTCCCTCTCCCACTCACATACAAAGCTATACATTTCGACCCACTACTGCTCCTCCTCTTGTGCTCATCGTCTCCTTTTCACATGAAAATATTTTTATGAACATATATAGAGATAAAATGAATTGAAATTATAAAACACACACACACACACAAATATATATATATATATATATATATATATATATATATAACTTGTATTTAACAAAAACTAAAACCAATTTATGTTTGCAAAAAAATGTAGAAAAGTAATTGGTGTTCCTAAAAGAGTCACTATGCAACACTATCGATGTTCTATATCAAATAAATAGCACTTCCAAGTGGTTTTTTTACTATCACACATCGGTGACCCACATTTATTGTCTCGCCGACATGTATTTTTAGCGATGCATCGCATAAGATGCACCGCATTGCTAAATTGTGAAATATTCAACCCAGTGTCATGCTCTTTACAACATTGATGCATTTTTTTTTTATGTAGGGGCACCACAAGGTTAAATTTTTGTATTGAAAATTAACCAATGTGATGTGTTAATACTAATTCATTGGTACTATCCTGTAATTAGAGAAGCACCAATTTGTTTAGTAGTGTGTTGTGTTGTATATAGAACTGACAATGAAGCATCCAAAAAGATGCCCCAATATGCCGAGTTGTTAAATATTTTCCTGGTGTGGTTGATTTAACAACATTGATGTATTTTATTAACATCAACGCACCACTACACTAAATTTTGTGTCCTCTAAATTAGTAGTGCACTTGGTTAAATTGAATGCACTGGTGCTCCCATGCTCCTATAGCACTAGAATGTTGTTTAGAGGTGTGTTGTGTTGTATAGAGTATGGATAACGGGGCATCCAATAAGACACCTTGGTATGCCAAGTTGCTCAATATTTTCCTGATTCATTTCATTAAACCATAGCATTGCATTTTGTTAATATCGATGCACCGCTATAGAAAAACTTTTGGACTGTAAGCTCAGTGGTTCGCTTTGTAAAATCAAAAAAATCGGTGTGCCATTGTTCCTAGAGTACCTGCATGTTGTTGAGTGTTTCATTTTATTCTATAACACACCGATGATGAGGCATCACTAAAGAGGCACCGCTATTTTTATTTTTTTAAATTTATCATGGTGCTTTTCTTCGAACAACATCAGTGCATACTATTAGATTTTACACATTGATAGACCACATATATTGTTGCACTGACACGTATTTTAGTGGTATCTTCCATAAGATGAATTTCACTATTATATTGTATAATATTCCTCTCAATGTCGTGTTATTTACAACAACAGTGCATTTGTTGGACCTAGGGGCACTACTAGGTTAAATTGTTTTATTGCAATATAAGTGGTGCAATGCGTTAATATGAGCACACTAGTGGTATTGTGTTATTGGAGAATTGGGATTTTGTTTTGCGATGAATTTTTATATATAGAGAATTGGCAACGGGGCATCTCATGAGGCACCCTGCTATGCAAAGTTAATTATTTTCCCCAGTATGATTATTTTAACAACACCGATGCATTTTGTTAACATGGACGCACCACTACGCTAAATTTTATGGGATGCAAACCTAGAAGTGCACTTGGTTAAATTGAAGGAACCATTTCTCCATTGATACTATAGCTCTATCATGTTAGTTAGTGGTGCATTGCCTTTTGTAATGCATAGGTAACAAGGCGTCACAAAAGATGCACCATTATGTTTATTTTTTAAAATTAATCATGGTACTGTTATTTGAATGACATTGGTTCATATTGTTAAAGTATAAGAACCTGTGGTGGTGTTTATACTTCATTTACACACAATACAAACCTCTTTGGGGTGTGTCAAAGTGTTCAGGTGCATCACGCAGAATTGGAAAAAATGGAAAAAACAATCAAAATTCAAGCCAAATTCAAATTTGAATTGGATGAAAATGAAAATAGGAAGGTCATAAAATTTTTACCAGGACTCTTATGTCCCAAGGAGGCATGGTTCCACCATTGAGAGGAAATGAAAATTTATGGTAATTTCCAAAATTTGCAAATGTGTCGAATCTACCAATGGAGCTATTGATCTCGCTATGGATCACTCCAAACATGGTGTTCGTGGAAGGAGAGTGAGAATCAATGATTTATTGAGAGTTTGGAAACATAGGATGAAGTGTAATAATGAAAATTAGTTTGGTAAATTTTTTATTTACCCTACTGTGGTGCACTTGATGACAAGGATACACATTGAGCCATAATATTTTATGACACCAAGGTGATTTATTCAATGTTTTTTTATCATAATATAAGATGGTGCTTCTGAATAGTTAAGCATTAGCATTTCATTTTTATATGCACACCGGGTCATATGTTCCTTATAGGCACATTAGTAAAAAAACCTTAGCAAAAGCTGTAGCTACCCGCCTCCCCTAATAATGTCTACTATAAACAAAGAAAGCGTAAATTTTTCAGGGAGGGTCTATAAAACATTTCGCTACAAGGTGTTCTCCTTATAGTGATATATGGTCCTTATTTGGAGCGAGTGGTATTTTTGGACAATGTATTTGTGAAAAGTTTCATGGAAAAGGAAAGGCTTATAGTCGGAGGGGATTTAAAATTTCCATTGGGTGTCTCTGAAATGTGGGGGGATATACATATGTAAATGTTATTTTAGATAATTGTATAAGTAAATTGGATGATTTGTGCTTGTATGATATCGAACCTATAAGGATAAATATGTGTGTTAGGGATGAAAGGATAGAAAATATATTATATCACTTCTTGGCGAGTGATGATATTGTGCTTTATGTGTATCATTTAAAATAGTGGACTGGAAGTGGTGGTGAATCTAATCATCTACTGGTGTTTCTAGAGATTAGAAGAGAAGGTAATAAACCCCCCAGTCCCTTTAAGTTTAACTCAAGTTGGTTATAGGATGAGGAGTGTGTAGAAATGGTTAGGAAGTCATGGGTTACTTTTGATGATGCCTCCTAGGTGTCAAAAACACTGTAGTTTCTTAGGAATATGAATAAAATAAAGTAGGTGTCCATTGAGTGGGGTCATAGGAAAAATTTAAGGGATGAGAGGATACTCTCATCCATGGAAGAATATTTGGAGGATTTTTACACATCAAATTTGGAAAATTTCCCAGATCAATAATATAAATAGAAGGTAAATGAGTTGGAAAGAAGAAGGAGGAAATTATTGGTTGAAAATGAGGTTGTCTAGATGATGAAAGGTAGGGAATTATGGTTGGAGAAGGGGGACAAATAATACATTTTTTCCATAATCATCCAATCATTGTAAGAATGTGAATATTTTTTGGAAAATGCCTAATCCAAATAGTTCAATGGATAGTTCCTTTGAGGACATTGCTCATTTGGGGGTTGATCACTTTCAATAATTTTATAAAGAAGAGAAAGAGGAGATTATAATCATCCAAGTGGTTAGAATGTACACCTATTTTTCAATATTTTCAAATGATGTTGAGAACCAGATGTTGGTCATACATAATTTCCAAATGATAAGATCCCAGGGTCTAATGGGTGGTTGATTGAGTTTTTTATAGGTTTCTTTGATATAATGGAAGGAGGATATTTCTTAATGAATCTAGATCATTAGGTAGAATGTTAATAGATTTCAATTCTACCTTTATCTATTTGACTCCAAAGGTATATCACCTTGAGTATTTTGACCAATATAGATCAATATCCTTATGCAAATGTATTTATAAAATTATCAAAAAAGTGATTGATATGATAATCAAGGGAACTATATCAAATAATATTTCTATCAACCTATTTAAACACTTAGGAGTTTTTTAAGGTCAATTTGGTCTAATGTTTCTTTAGTGTGTTTCCTTAGGATGCATTAGTTTTCATTTGTATTTATGTAATCCAATGGTCACAATATGTTTTAGACACACAGTTTTTTTACGATTCAGATTCTCTTATATATTAATAGATATATCGATCTATGGATAAACACATGAGTGTACCGTTATCTTTACTTAAATAGAACAAAGGTTCATTTTCTAATAATCAATTGTGAGAAAATCGTATGTAAAATTATTTTCTTTTTTATTAATGTATTGCCTCAATTGGTTTCCTTGGTTGGGGCCATGGAATGTTTCTCTCTTTGAGAGTTTTAGCCATGTAATACACTAGTGTACTAATGTTTTATTTTTATTTTTTAGTGGTAACTTAAGGTGTTTGACTTGTGTGGAAATACGCTATTTGTTAAATATGGGATCGTAACATGTATGAAGACGCGATCTAGTTGTTGATTGAGATCATGAACTTGTGTCACTAAATGCACCAAACGATTTATAGGTGTTGGATAAACATTCTACATTTTGTATTTTTTGGTTGGAATCCGATGATGTAAATATGGACAAAATCACTAATTTTTGTTGTATAAATTGCATTTTTGAATGCATAAATGAATTCATCCTGCAAAAAACTCTTGGGCAGTCTGATTATACAAACTTAACCACTCAAATATACAGATCCAAGCATTCTTCACCGGATTTCAGGAAAAACCAGACAAAAAAAATTGCCAAAAAAGAGCCAAAAGGTAGAACGTTTAGACTATGTTGGATTTATATATTCTATTTTTGTTCTTTTATAGGCTAAGACGGGTGTTCCATTACATTCAAAGAATTTTGTTTAGTTGGAAACACTTTTGTTTCATCTAAAAAGGTTTATATTTTCCCAAGATATGACCATTTTTGTCGAATCCAGAGCTATAAAGTTTCATTACATTTTTTTATATATATGTTATGTTAATATTTCAATTTTTTGTTTTTATTTCAAATTTTCTACCCTTTCTGATATGTGTGTGCTATTTTCCATCTTCCTTCTGTGGTCTCAACAAACTAGAAGTAGAGTGGAAAGTATTTTATTTTTTTCATATGCTCTTTGCTTTATGTGATCTCAAAAAATTATAAAGAAAGAGAAAAATTGCATTTTTTGAGTTGATTAACTGAGATCTATTCTCGATCTTGTAAAGTTTCAGATTTTTTTTTTTAATTTCATCTACTTTTTTTTGTGCAACAATGTTGAAGTTTTTTGTAGGAAAAAACAAGGTTTTTTTGGGTAAGCACACACTTTGAGGAAAAGTGTTAAAAGAAAAGGGAAAAATCACCTCTCCTCCATAATATTTATTATATATTTTTCATTAGCTCACTTGGTTGAAAGTTACTTTATTAAGTAAGAGGTTTTGAGTCCAAGTTTTTATTTTCATTAAGTTACATTTTGAAAAACTCATACAACTTTATGTCATCACATAATTGCACCGAGAGGCGCATTTCTACATCTCGGATCGGAGGGATGTGTCCATCTGTCCCAAACAATATGAAATAAATGAACTAAATTTCTTATGTCATCTTTAAATTAAATGAAATTAAAAAAAAATCTTATGTTGGCTATAAAAAAAAATTGGAAGCGTCATGTCAAAGAGGTTTTCAGCTCAAGGGATTTGATCCCTCTTGGTGCTTTGAAGAACCATAGTTAGATGGGTCTAGATTAGTTTTATTTTAAGTTTCATTTCACTTATATTGTATAAGTGAATCACTGAAAGTAACTTTAATATTATTTTGTCGTGTTAGTTTTTACCCGCAACTTTAATTTATAAAGTAACTTTATTGTAAAATTGATTCTCGCTTATTTTATAAAAGTGGGTCACTTCATGTAAAAGTAGTTTATTTGTAAAATTGAGCTTCTAGGAAAATTTAGAGAAGGAAGCAGAGCTATTTTTTATTTGTAACCTCCCTATGCACCCATCACCATGTGGTCCAACCTATACCTAGCACATGGCACTTTGGTTACCTTTTTCCTTTTTTAAAAAGGGAATAACTTTGACATATCAAGTCTATTTTTAGTGCCGATTTTTTTTTTTAAATACCTATTTTTTTGAGATCTTTCCATCCGAATAGTCAGTTTCTAATTTTGAATCCATATTAACCTCATATTTTAATATGGATATTCCAAGTTACCTTTTTCTTACCAATTCAAACTAATTTGCAAAACAATTCTGTGTGGAGGATGTACTATGGAGTAAAGGACTTTACCAGATTACATTGGGAAAATAAACTACCCCAGCTAATGCCTCAAAGAAATCCAAATGGGAAAATAAAAATGGTGAAACACATGGTTTAATTAGAATGTCCATATCTAGTGATTTATGGTTTCACCTTCAAGGATTTGATAGACCAGGCGATGCTTGGGAAAAGATAGAAACCATATTTGGTAAACACAATGAGATTATAACCCCCTATCTTGAAAACCAATTGATTTCTTTAAATCCCAGTGACTTTTCTTATATTAAGATTATATATATAATTTCAAAGCACTCAGGATTTTACTTGAATACTGTAAAATAGAAAAGAATGATGATCAATTGATATATGTTACTCTTTCTAAGCTTGGTAGTACATATTCTATTTTTTTATTAGTTTTCACTCAACCAGAGAATCTCTACGGGATGCTTACACACCACCCTCTCTTGAAGCTTTATGTGATTATTTTATTAGAGAGTAATTGAAGCTCTTGCATCTTGTGATCCTAAAATCCTTAGATGTCAAATTACTCTTTAAACACACATCAACATCTAACCCGATTCATAAATTATGATCATCTTGACTATTTGTAAAATCACATGTGAATGCCTTTACTTATCCAAAACTTCATCAACTAATGATTAACTTGTGGAAAAATGGGGGATAACATAGCAAAGAAAAAGAAATAAGAAAAAACGAGTTGATAACGGAGTTCACCCATCTTGGGCTATGACTCCAGGTTCACTTCCAAATAGTTAGACTGCTCTATAATGTTCAAATGCCAAAATTACAATGAATGGATTACAATTTGAGGACACCCTTCAATTATGCTGCTCCATCCCAAAAACAGAGGTCACCACTGAATTCATCTCAAAATTTTGAGAAGAATGAGTATAAAATCGACTATGTTCTGAACAGGTTCTCAAAGACCCTATTTCACACTAAACAAGAATATGGCTCTTATACAAGAAAAATTGTACTCATATTTTAGTACACAATAATTTAACATAAAACTGACATCATCATCATACTCCTCTTGGAAAATTAAGTAAAATGAGTATAAACTTGCCTATAATTGGACATAGTTCCCAAGGACCCTCCTTGGCACAAACTTCAATACAATGGTAAAAATATTGTACTTGTCCAAATTCCCACCTCGAGATTCATGCCAGACTCAAATACCTCCTTGGAACACAAGACAATTCCCCCTCATGATGGATGTGCATGTGGCTTTTATATAGGCTAGGTTGGGAGGTCGAACCCACCCGACTCCCTATATGCTTGGGTTGTAAATTAAATACCAAATTTAATATATTATTTGGTGGGATTTAACCAATGGGGAATGTTGACATAACAATTAGGAACATGTGTTAAAACATTGATATATATGGGTAGAGGTCGTAGGGTTGAATCCATGGACCTCGCCTCCCTTTCTGGTATATTAAAATAACACACACACACACACACACATATATATCCCCAATGAACTAACCAAGCTCCATGGTAGTAGGATTGGTTTGAATGGTTAGTCGAAGTTATTGGTTTCCGACGAGGTTGGTGGTTCAAACCCTGCCGAGCCCAAACAAATTTTATATGCCTTAGAAAATATTGGCCAATTATAGGATGCCACATGGCATCCTCTGGTTGGTACACTTGTTGTACAACCATCACCACATCAACACACAGTCAACCTGTTTGTGTCAGTTTCCACTTGTCAATGCCACTTCATCGTTGTACTACCTTCTGTCACCTACCATGACACTATATGGCCTACCATGTGTCACCCTTTCAGTGGTACCACGTGGACCATACGGATGATACATGAAAAAAAAATCTCGTACAATTGGGTGCTGAAAATTTTGGGTTGTTATATTCTTTGTAGTGAAATTCTGGTCGAGGTGGATTGACTGATGGTCAAAGTCGAGGTGGATCAACAATAGTTCGAGAGTCGAGGTAGATCGAAAAAAATTCGAAGGTCAAGGTGGTAGACCGGGTAAATTTGAAGTCGAAGGTCGAGGCGATTCAATGTGGTAAAGGCATCGACAAAAAATCGAAGAGGTGAATTGAATTGCAGATCGAATGAAGACCGAAGACTGAATGAAGGTCAACTGGTAATCTGAATTGCAGTTGGTTGTAATAGAATCCCAAGATTCATGGGATTTTTAGCCAATGATTTCCATGGATATGTAACTTTTTTGGGTGACAAGTATTTAGGGTTTTTCCTATTGTAAAGCCTATAAAGAGGCATGTTGTAAGGTAGTAAAGGCTAATCAATGAATCATAGTATAGCCAGTCTTTAGAGAAATATTTAGATGTAGGTTGTTGGTCATGCAAATCTAAGCCATATTGGCTATAGGGTTGTTCTTGCACATGCAAGAGGGTATGATGCATATTGTGTCTTAGGTGTGGACCAAATTTAGACATGTAACCTTTTATTCATATTGAATAATACAACAAGAGAGAAGATCACTCAAGGAATGTTGGTTTTCCCAGTTTGTGTTTCCAGGGTAACATATTTGTGTACTTTGTGATTTCTTTGTCATTTGTGTTCTTGATTAAATTCTTCTTCTCTTATGCTAGGTTTAATGTGGAAGTGTATCTCATTTCCTAACAAGTGGTATCAGAGTTTTTTTATGCCTTGACAAGTGTATTAGATCTTGATTTATCAATCTTCAATCTGAGAGCTAAACCCTAGGTACAGTAAGAGTTGTAAGTCATAAATTGTGTTAAATATCATGGTAAAGAATGGAGAGAAGTTCAAGAATATAGATAGAAATATTCAATGGCTAGTATTTTGAGCTTTGGAAGATTAAAATGGAAGATCTTCTTCTACGTCAAGAACAATGGACAATGGTTTGTCTAGGTACCCAGTCGATAGGAATGTCAATGAAAGAATGGGAGAAACTCAAAAGAAGAGCAAGAAGTATGATTCGGCTTTGTCTTGCAGATTCAGTACTATTGAATGTATCAAGTGAAGATTCATCCAAGAAACTATGGGACAAGATGGGAATAGTTGAAATCTCAAGTAAATAAGTTATTTATTAGAAATAAATTGCATCTTTTGAGAATGACTGATGGCAGTTCGGTGACTAGGCCTTTAAATACGTTTGATACCATTTTAAGTGAGTTATCCTATGTGTATATTAAAATCACTAAGGAGTAGAAGTGTATTAGCCTATTATGTTCTTTTCCATACTCTTGGGATAGCTTGGTCGTGGCTATAGGGAGAAATAAAACCACACTAGTGCTAGAAGACGTGGTTGATTCTCTTCTATCAGAATAAATGAGAAGAAAGAACATGGAAGGATCGACCAAATATGATTTAGTGGTGAGAGTTCGAATGGTTGAAATACATAAAGGAAAATTCTTCGGTAGAAATTCTAATTCAAAGGTATATCTAAATCCCCAGTTCAGTCGAAAAGAAGATGTTGGAAATGCAGTAAATCTAGGAATTACAAAAATGATTCTAATTTGAGGGCGATGGAAGTCATTATGGAATTTGATGAGAAGTAGTCGAATGAGAGAAATACGACCTCGGATAAGGGAGGTGATGTGTACCTGGCGTCGACTAGTACACAGTTGGATCAATGTTTTTGGTTGATCGACTCAGGAGCATTCTATCATATGACACCACATAGAGAATTTTTCTGTGAGTATGAATGATATGATGGAGGTGATGTGTTCTTGGGGAACAAATAGACAACCAAAATTGTCGAACGAGGAAGGTTTTGAATGATACTGTAGGATGTGAGGAAAATAACTCTTATAGGTGTGCTACACATCTCGTATTTGGAAAGAAACTTGATATCTATTAGTAATATGAGTGATGTTGGAGTGCACACTCTATTTCAGAAGGATTCACGCAAGATGGTTAGGATTGCAATGGTCTTAATGAAAAGAGTTCAGATTGGAACCCTATACAAGTTGTTAGGGAATTTCGGCTTGATTGGATGCAACATTATCATTTCTCCTAAATATGAATTGAATTCAACTCAACTTGACCCAACTTGGGCTAAGTCGATACAAATAAACTCGACAAGACATGATAAAATCGACCCTACCATGCTATGGCACAAGAGGATGGGACACATTGGAGTAAAAGGACTTCGAGCCATGCACAAAAAGGTATGATCGAAGGTTTTCCTTAATGTGGTTTACAAATTGACTTTTGTGAACATTGCATATATGGAAAACAATGTTGGGTGAGGTTCCCATATGGAGCGACAAGGTAAAATGGGATTCTAGAATTGGTGCATAGTGATGTGTTTGTCCCGGTTACAGTTCTTTCACTTGGTGGATCCCTGTATTATGTCTCCTTCGTATATGATTTTTCCAGGAATATATGGATATATTTCATAAGGAATAAATCAGAGGTTTTCAATAAATTTAAAGAGTTTAAAGATCTTGTGGAAAATTAGACAGATAAGAATATTAAGGTGTTGAGAACTGACAATGGTGGTGGATTATGTGGAAAATAATTTGATTAGTTCTGCAAGAAATGTGGTATAACACGTAAAAATACCACAACATATATCCCATATCAAAATGGAGTTTCCAATATAATAATCATAATGTTGATAGATAAGGAAAGGAGCATTCTCAGTGGTGTTGGGCTCGCACAATAATTCTGGGTGGAAGCAGTGGAAACTGTAAGATATCTGGTGAATATGTCTCCTTCATCGATGCTAGTCGACATGACTCCACATGAGGTATGGTCGAGTCAAAATCCTTTAGTTACAGATCTCAAAGTATTTGGATGTTATTCATTTCTGCATGTTCACAAGGAAAAGAGGAGCATGTTGGACAAGAAGGCAAACCAATTTATTTTCATTGGATATAAAGAATGAATGAAAGTATATAATCTCTAGGATCCCACGTTAAGGAGAATAATGTACAGTCAAGATGTGGTATTCATAGAATTCAAAGGTAAGTATGAGCCTGAGGAAATTGTTCAGACCGAGAATAATCCCGAGACAATGCAATTTGAACTGAGGAATGAAGAAGATGATTTAGATGAGTTGACTTAATCAAAGGAAGAGGCAGAACAATAGACTCTAGTGGTAAGGAGGTTAGAAAGAGTAATAAAAATAGTCTAAAGGTATAGTCCAGCTGAGTTCCATTCCATATTCATGTTAACTTCCATCGACGATGATCCCAAGTCGGTCGGTGAGGCAGTTGACTCGACAGAGGGTAAACTCTGGAAGGAATCCATGGTATAAGAGGTGGAGTCCTTACACAATAATGAGACATGGGATTTATTCAAATTACCTAGTGGAATAAATCACGTCAGTAGAAAATGGGTATTCAAGAAGAATATGAATTCTGCAAGACAAGTCCAGAAGTTCAAAGCTCGACTGGTAGTGAAATTTTATTCCCAAGTCGAGGGAATCGACTTCAATGATATTTTTCCCCTGTTGCAAAATTAACTTCCATTAGAGTACTAGTGTCTCTGATTGCAACATTTGATCTAGAAATAGAACAAGTGGATGTAAATACAACGTTCCTACATGGGGACCTAGAAGAAGAAATCTACATGAAATAGCCTAAAGGATTTGTAGTAAAGGGAGAGTAAGAGTTGGTGTGCAAACTGAAAAGATCAATTTATGTTCTAAGGAAATCACCAAGGATGGGGTACTAGAAGTTCGACACATACATCCTTAGTTTGGTATTTTTGAGAAGAAAAGTTGATCACTGTATATATTCCAAGGAAGAAGGTGGATGTTTCATATATGTAGATTTGTATGTCGATGACATGTTGTTGATTGGAAACATCATGGATGCAATAAGGGAGGAGAAGAAACAGTTATCCTCCAAGTTCGACATGAAGGATATCAGTGAAGATAACTTCATTTTGGGAATGGAGGTTAAGAGAGATCAAGCCACTAGAAATATCTGGTTGAATCAAATGAAGTATATTGAAATAATTCTGAAACATTTCAACATGCAGGATTCCAAACCAGAGAAGGTGTCAATTCCTATGGGAGAAAGGATAACTTTTGAACATTTTATGAACACACATGAAGAAATAGAGGACATGACATGTGTTCCCTATGAAAGTGTTGTTGGTAGTCTAATTTATGCGATCGTTTTCACTTGACCAGACATTTCCCATGCAGTGGGAGTGTTAAGAAGGTACATGTTGACACCTGGAAAGGAGCACTGGACAACTATCAAGAGAGTATTCATGTATTTGTGTGGAAGGAAGGACTATGCTATATGCTACCAAGGAATATCTAGAGGTGACAGTGGAAAATTAAATGTAAATGGATTTTTCGACATCGACTAAGCTAGAGATATGGATCGACGGAGGTCGACCAATGGATATGTCTTCAATATGTTCGGTGGAGAAATAAGTTGGATGAGTAAGCAACAGGTGTGGACCAAGGTTAGCCATGTAACCTTTTATTCATATTGAATAAGACAACAAGGGAGTAGAACACTCAAGGAATACTGGTTTTCCCACTTTTGATTTCCAGGGTAAAATATTTTTGTACTTTGTCATTGATTTGTCATTTACGTTTTTCATTAAATTCTTCTTCTCTTCTACTAGGTTTAGAGTGGAAGTGTATCTCATTTCCTGACAGAAAATTCCAAAACTAAGTAACATGTGGAAGTCTCTCATGCAGCCATGTCGACATGTTGATGTCATTATGATGTCACCATGTACCTCATTAGTTGTATGGATGACCATGTGGCATATTGTGGACCTGCCACATGGAAGCCCCATTTTTCTATTTTTCCTTTTCTTTTCTGAAAAATTGAAAATCTATAACTTCCTCATATGATGTTTGTTTGAGTATATTTGTGTGTCATTGGAAATATCTCATCGATCTCTATACAATGGGATTATTTTCATTATTTTTGAGAAGGTTAAGCTTTGAGAGTTTCATATCCTCTTGGATCACATCTCCCAACTAAAGAAATTTTGGACCTCCAAAAGTATGGTTTAATCAACAACTTAGTGACGATAAATCTTCCTCACTCTTTCACCTTGTCGAAATCCACTTCAATTGATATTTATCCTAGACCTAATCTTCATCTTCAATATCCACCTTGGACTTGCATATTGGATACCAATATTGGAAACTCCATGTTGGATATTCATCTTGAACCTCCATATTCAATATCCATCTTGGACTTCCATATTGGATCATCGTCTTGGATATCCATCTTGGAATCTCCATCTTGGATCTTCATATTGGACCTCCATCTTGAATCTCCATCGTGTACTTCCATCTTGGATTTCCATATTGGATTCCCATCTTGGAATATCCATCTTAGATATTCATCTTGGACCTCCATCTTAAATTTGATCCCTACCTTGGAACTCCATCTTGAATCTGATCCCTTCCTTGGAACTCCATATTGAATCTCCATCTTGGATTTCCATCTTGGATTTCCATATTGGATCGCCATCTTGGATCTCCATCTCGAAATATCCTTCTTGGAACTCCGTCTTGGATATTCATATTGATCATCCATCTTGAATCTCCATATTGAACCTCCATATTGGAACTAAATATTGGATATTCATTTTGGATACGGATTTGATCTCCATATTGGACTTGATCATTTTGATGTTGTTCATGCCATGAGCCATTGTGGCTTCACTATTCTTGTACGGACTGATGTATCCATTGGAGCCTCTGAAAGCGTGTTTTTCCAAACAACTGTATTGTTTCAATTTCTTCTTTACAAGGCATTAAGAATACATCTTACATGAACTTGGAATTTACATAACATCTTTATGATGTACATAGAATAATGAATACATTTTACATGGAATTTAATCAACAACCATATATACTTATTTCACTCTTTTAATAAGTATTCTACCTCCTTACTTCATACGAAGAAGAGTATTTATTTACCAAATCTAGGAAGATATTGCATAACTACAATTCTCTTCCCACTCCCGATCTACATGAAAAATGTCTTCAATGTTCCATTCTTTTGTTCTTTCACCTTTGTACTTCAGAAAAAGAAAGATATTACTTAGGAAATTCAACCTATATGCATTTCATCAGTTGATGATAAGACAACATTGTAGCAGTTGTCTTTAATGTTTTCAAAGAAGGCTTAGGAATCCTTGCAAGACCCCTCTCACTCTTGATATTCTCTAAGAGTGGCTAAGTAAATCACTCTATTACAACAATGGAAAAATTGATTTGGAGGTGTTACATATGCACGTTGACTTTGCTATTTTAAAATGTTCCATTTTAGTTTTCTTTGCCATATTGGAATAGGGTCTCCTTGTTCTAACAGTATTGGAAGAAGTCTTTTAGATTTCTACCTATGATTCTGACACTGAATCTAAATCCTAGAAATCACTAGATCCAATTATAGGTCATCCAAGCAACCTATATAATATACAAAACTCAGGTTCATTTAGAAATGAAGTGAGGGTACTGTCACCTTAATTGTCTAGTATCATCCATCCATCCTGCTTGGATAATGAGCACCTAAATCATCATAAAAATAATTAAAACTGAAACAACATTGTTGACATAGTTAACCATTCCCTTAAATTCACAAACTATGATATTCATTGTTGCAACTACTAAACATACTCCACCGATTAGTAATAAGAAGAAAAACAAAACTGAATATACAGATGTGAAAGAGAATGAACCATCAAAATATTTTCCCTTCTTACATCAACTAAAGGATCTTCTTTACTCCAAACCGTAGGTTGTAAAAATGAATCCTGGATACTAGCATTAACTAGAATTTTCGCGTTCCCTGTAGTGACAAATGTCAATATAGTCTTCATATGATGAGCTCTCATAATGAACTCAATCCCATTCTTGAAAAGATTGTACTTGTTTTGTTCCCTATAGAAATGGCCTTCCTATAATAGATGTATGGACTTCCCAAAACCATCCCGTAAATGTCAAGTTGAACCATGTCTAACTCTACCTCATCAATGAAACTGGATGTGATCCCAAACTATAACTTGCATTACTTAGTTACCTGTAATTGAGAATTATCACAAATCCAACCCAAAGGATATGGTATCAGATGAGGCCTATTTTCCAATCCCAAATTCTTAATAACTTGCTCTAAAATAAGATTTACTTGTGATCCACTATCAACCCGTGTATCAATATTAGTATGCTTTGAGATAACTTGTAAATGAAATAGTTATTTTGTTTTCCTTACATTAGGGATTACATTATCCTTTGACGAAGAAGTATGTGAACTAGAACAAGCAACAAAAAATATACCTTCAACACCCATATATGTAACTTTAGAATTTGAACCAAAATCCTAAACTATGGTTGTGGCCTTCTGTTTACCCTTGGCCTTGAACTTCTTGCAATGAGAACAAGTAAGATTCTATTCTTATTTTTTGACTACTTCAATTTTTAATGACATTCTTTATCCCTTGGCCTTCTTTCGATCCTCATACATTTCTTCCACAATGGCCTTCATTGTCATGAATGTGGAAAAGAATACCTCTTTAGTACCGAAAGGATTTGTATTATAATATCCCCATCTTTTGTTGAATCCATTTCCTTCTTTTGAAATGCAATCCTTGAACCAATCTTAGGAATCTCAGGAATGTACTCTTCAAATGATCCTTCACCAAGCTTGATTTTGGACCTCGTAAGCATTCACTTGAAAATACACGTCAAACTAGCTTTGATACCAACTTCCTTCCAGTGATACCAAAGAGCTCTGATACCAACTTGATCTTAAAATACTTAGATGTCAAATTACTCTTTAAACAAACATCAACATATAACATGATTCATAAGTTATTATCGTCTTAACTATTTGAAAAAACACATGTAAATTCCATTACTTATCAAAAAATTCATTAACTAATGATTAACTTGCGGAAAAATGAGAGATAACATAGAAAAAAATAAAAGAACTAAGAAAACAAGAGTTGATAATAGTGTTCACCCATATTGGGATACATCTCTAGGTCCACTTCCAAACAATGATACCGCTCTATAATGCTCAAATGCCAAAATTGCAATGAATGTATTACAATTTGAAGACACCCTTCAATTCTACTACTGTATCCCTCGAAAAAAAAGGTCACCAATGAATTCCTCTCGAAATTCTAAGAATAGTGAGTGTAAACTTGACTATGTTCTAAACAGGTGTCCAAAGACCCTCTTTTTCATGCTAAACGAGAATATGGCTCTTATACAAGGCAAATTTTACTAATATTTTTGTACAAATTACTTTATCACATAACTGACATCACCATCATACTCCTCTCGAAAAAATGAGAAAAATGAGTATAAATTGGCCCATATTTGGACACAGTGCCCAAGGACTCTCCCTAGGATGAACTTCGAGACAATGGTACAACTCATGTACTTGTCCAAATTCCCACCTCGGGATTCATTCCAGACTAACATACCTCCTTGGAATGCAAAATGATGTCCCTTCATGATGGTTGGGTGTTTGGATTTTATATAGGGTAGGTCAGGAGGTTGAACCCCACCCAAATCCCTATATGCTTGGATTGTAAATTAAATACAAACTTTAATGTATTATTTTGCAGGATTTAACCAATGGGGACTATTTGTGTAATGGTCGGGTGCATGTGTTAACACATTAGTATATACAAGCAGAGGTCAGGGGGTCGAACCCATGGACCTTGATCCCCTTTTTGGCATATTACAATAAGAAACATATATATATATATATCCCTAATGAACTAACCAAGTGCCACAATAGCAGGATTGGCTCGAATGGTTAGTCGAAGTTGTCGGTTTCTAACAAGATCAAGGGTTCAAACCTTTCCAAGCCCAAAAAAATTGTATACCCCTTAGCCATTATTGGCCAATCGAAGGATGCCACGTAGCATCCTCTGGTTGGTCCACTTGTTGTACAGTGAGCGCATAGTCAACCTACTTGTGTCAACTTCCACCTATCAATGTCGCATCATCATCGTACTTCCACCTGTCAATTTCCACATCGTTGTACGACCTTCCATGTGTCACCATTTCAGTGGTGCCACATGGACCATATAGATGATACATTGAAAATTTTCACTGTTCCAATTGGGTGTTGAAAATGCCAAAAATGAGTGACACATGGAAGTGTCTCATGATGCCACATCATCATGATGACATCATGATGACATCACCTTGTACCCTGTCAGTTGTATGGATGGCCACATGGAATCTTATGGGCCTTCCATGTGGAAACCCCATTTTTCCATTTTCCCCTATCTTTTTCTAAAACTTTAAAAATCCATAACTTCCTCATATGACGTTCGTTTGAGGTGAGTTACATGCCATTGGAAAGATCTCGTTGAGCTCTACATAATGGATTCATTTTAATTAACATTTTAGAAGATTATTTTTTTTCGTTCTAGATCCTCATGGATCATCTTGGAGTGATGAACACTATAGGTACATGACACAAATCATTAGTGGCCCAAAAAATGGATAAAACAATCATCTAAAGAAGAAACATCCTCGCAACCAAAATAAAAAAAAGGGTCCCAAACCATCTCATCTAGCTCCCACTCCCAATGGTGACAAAGGAACAAAATAAAAAAGTAAGAAGAATGAGAGACATTGTAATTTTTGTGGGCAAGATGGTCATCTAGAGTTTAATTGTTTTAAAAAGATGGATTGACATTAAACGAAGCAATGGAGAAGCACAACATCAATCTTGAGTCTTTTTCTTCTAATTCTTCTTCTAACTCTTCTTCTCACAGACATGCACTTTTTTCTTCTGTTTTTTCCTTCAATGCAACATCTACTACTTATTCTAGTGAGTGGCTTATTGATTTTGGAGCATCTTATCATATAGATAAGGATGAAGCCATTGTCTCTACTCTTAATGAATTTACCACCAAACAAATATTTGTTGGTGATGATAGATATCTTAGTGTTGTAGGGTCTAGAATAGTTTAGCAAGATAGTGATCATTTTATTGATGTATTGTGTGTTACAAGTCTCTCCTACAATATTCTACCAGTATATCAAATCACTCATTTAGGTAAAGGTAAAACAAGAGAGTTTTCACCTCACTAAGTTGTAATCCAAGATTTTAAAATATATTAAGAATGTCATAGCAACTATAATTGTTGATTATATTACCAAGTTGTATAGATTAGACAACTTTAAGTCATCATATTTTCCATCATATTTTATTACTCATAGAAATGACTTGAGAAAACTTTGGCATGACCTATTTGGTCATCTAAATTATCACTCCTTGCCACAACTATGTAATTAAAATATCGTGACCAATATTCCTCTCTCTTCTTATAGAGATGATGTTTGTGTCAATTGTGTTCTTGAAAAACATCATTGGGACAGTTTGGACAAATGTGCCTTTTGGCATGCCTCGGACCCCATGCAACTTGTTCATAGTGAATTGTGTCATCCACTTCCTTCTCCTTATTTCTTTGCATTCAAGTAATTCTTAACTTTCATTGATGACTTCTCAAAACACACTTGGGTTTATTTATGAAATGTTAAGAGTGACTTTTTTGACATGTTTTTTTCCTACAAGGCCCTTATATAAAAACAATTTGGACATCAACTACAAAATTTAAAAAACAATAACGGAAGCGGATATGTTAACAAAAAATTTACAACTTATTGTGTTTCATGGGCATTCAGATGCAACATAGTGTTTTGTATACACCATAGAAAAATCATGTTGCTAAGAAAAAAAATCACATAATAAAGGAAATGGAAAATTGTATGATCTAATCTAAGAGATTAAGTATTCATTTTTGGGTGAAGGCCATCAATTGTCCCAATTACATAGTCAATTGCACTCCCACAAAGGATTTAAAAAATATAATACCAAAATAATAATGGAGTAAAATTAAACTAGATGTAAGTCATTTCTATTTGTTTGGTACTGAAGCATGGTCTCACATTCTTGACAAGAAAAGGAAATCATTATAGCCTAAAAGTGAGAAGTGCATTTTTGATGGATATTGTGAATATATAAAAGGTTATAGAATTCTTCAACCTAATTCCAATGAAATTATTATTAGGAGAGATGTTAAGTTTGATGAAGAGTTTCCAACCTGCGAGCCTAATTTAGTGTTTGTTCCATATTTAGCCTACGATCTATCTTACGCATATGCGTCATATTCTATTCCCAACATTTATGTTAATGATCCAACTCTAGTTTCTTCTTCAAATGATGATAATTAGGATGAAAATGTACCTTCATTTTCTCACCTTCCTCCAATTGGGTCCACTAAACATAAACCTTGATATGCACCACTACTTCCCAAATGGTTTCGTACAACTTGAGAAACAGTTGGTGATCTTACTAGAAATCCTACAGATCAACACTGAACATGTTCACAATTCCAACAACCCTCTTCTATTTTGGCTCAAGTTTTAGAAACTCGTGATCCAAAAACATTTGGAGAAGCTTCTATCCATCCATATTGGAACACATCAATGAATGAAGAATATAGTTCCTTAATGGTGAATGATACTTGGGACCCTTTTCCTCTTTCAAAAGGAACAAATTTTGTGAGATGTAAATGGGTGTCTAGAACTAAGTATGCATCAAATGGAAGTGTTGAAATGCATAAGCTATAATTAGTTTCCAAAGGATTTTCTCAAGTTGAAGGGATTGACTACAATGAAACAAGAGATTGACTATAATGAAACCTTTTTCCCCCATAGCTAAAATTAATTCCATCCACCTTAGTATATCCCTTGCCACCTTTATAAATAGGAGGTCCATCAAATGGATTTTAAATCCACCTTATTTCATGGGAATTTGCAAGAATCATTTTACATGGAAAAACTTCCTAGCTATGTTCAAAATGATTACATACTTTTTTATCACCTTAATAAATCTCTCTATGGACTTAAGCAAGCTCCTCATACTTTTATACTAAAATATACAATTTTTTTCTTGACACTAGATTTTCTATATGTCATTTTGACCCAAATGTATATACCAATAAAGTAGGTAACCATCTCATAATATTGTTTCTTTATCTTGATGATCTTATTATTACTACTAGTGACCCCAAAATTTTAAACCATGTGAAATCCATCCTTAAAAATAAATTTAAAATGACAGACTTAGGTAATCTATATTATTTCCTTAGCCTCCAAGTATTTCAAACCAAGGAAGGAATTTCCCTTTCCCAGTATAAGTATTCATGCGACCTTATTTTCTTCTTTCACATAGAAGATTGTAAACTAACCTCATCTTCCTTCCAGTCCAGAGTCAAACTTTCTTCCACCTATACTACACCTGAAGTAGATGACATGTTGTACCATTAGTTAGTTGGTAGCCTTTTATATTTCACTCATACTCTCCAGATGTTTCCTTTGTTGTTGGTCTTGTTTCCCGGTATATGAAAAGATCATGAGACCCATTGGAAAGTAGCAAAAAGGATATTTTTTTAGTTTTGGATACATTACATTTCAGGGGGGGCTCCTTTGTTGGTTGGTTTCATTGATTGTAATTGGGCTAGTGGCCCTGATGATTAGAAGTATACTATGGATTATGTTTTCAATATTGGTTCTAGGCCTATCACTTGGGCTTATAAGAAGAAAAAATATCATTCTCGTTCTCTAGAAGAAGAAGGGTATTGAGTAGCAGTTAATACATGTCAATAATCCTTGTGGATTCAATAGATCCTTTAAGAGTTTGGATTCCAACAAAAACATATGACCACACTCTAGTATGACAATCAGAGTTCCATCAATATTGATAGAGATCATGCTATACATCAATGTAGCAAACACATTGAGCTACACATTCACTTCGTCAGAAAGCTTATTCAAGATTGTGTTATTGAAGTTATCTTTTTCCCTATAGATCATCAAGTTGCATACATTTTCATAAAGTCTCTTACAAACAATTTTTTTTCCAAACTTCAATCTATGTTACGAGTTCAAGAAGTTATAATTAAGGGGGGATAGGCTCTACTAGATCCTTCCTTCTCCTATTGTGTCACCTTTGTAAATATTTCAATCATGTTCCAAGTAATTATTAAGGGGGTGTGTTGGGATATTTATACACGTAGGAGTTATTTAAGATCAACTTGGTCTAATGTGTCTTTAGGTAAAGTGTGTTTCCTTAGTATGTATTTTTAGTTATGTAATATGATGCTCATGATATGTTATAGACATAAAGAAATTTCACAATTCATATTCTCCTTGATACTAATAGTTATATTGATTTTTGGCTTAACACTCAATTCGTCTATGATCTCTATTTAAAGAGCATGAAGGGTTATTTCCTCATGATCGATTGTGAGAAACTCATATGTAAAAATATTTTATTTTACATTAATGTATTTCCTCAAGTGGTCGTGTTGGTTGGGGCCATGGATTGTTTCCCTCTTTGAGGGTTTTAACCACATAATACACTAGTGTACTAATCTTTGATATGTTTTTTTGTTAATATCAAAATTCTTAAAATGTCACAATTAACCAAAAGTACACACCATGTACAACAATGTGAACATGGAGCACAACTCCAATATAGATAAGAGAGATGAGTTACACAATAAATCCTTAAAGAATAGGAGAACCTCATCCAAATACCCAGTTACATTCATGCATCACAATTCACATCCCTCAATAATCAATACATGATATCTATATATACTTATTCACACCTACACATGAGTCCCCTTTACTATCAGGTTGTCCCTATTACATAGAAATTTACAAATTACATGTACATTTAACCCATATATTCCCCCATTGGGGGCATATAATATATATTTAACCTTGTATATGGCCCCGTTTGGGTCATATCATAGTACCCTACTTCAAAAATATTTGTCCTCAAGGATTTGTAGTTAAAGGATTTACATGTGATGAAACCAAGTAATATGATTTTCTTATGTTCTTTCTTTATTATTTTCATTGATGATGATCCATCCATCTGAAATCAATAATTTCTGGTCTTAATACTTGATGATTGGTTGTTGCACAATTTTATTTCATTTGATTCCATGTGTTGTTACTATAACTTCTCCAATTTGTAGTTGTAGTTGGTCTCTAATAATATCTTGTTGATGCATTGTTCCATGAAAATTTATTGATCTTGTTTTGCCACTTGGGTGAGAAAACAAATGCACTTAATTACCTTGTTAGACCAGTAAGATAATACAAAAAGAGTTAGTTGACTAGTGGATCAACCATAAAGAAAATAAGAAAATAAATAACAAGAAAAATACAACTAAACTAAGCATGCATAGAACTAAAATGAAAACATGAAAATGAAACAAGGAATATATACCAATGGAAAGTGGTCTTTGAATTGATAACACCTGGTATAAAAAAGGGACTTATGAGTCCCCTCTTCCTCCTTAGTATCTAATAATAACTTGTTGATGCCTTGTTCCATGAACATTTATTGAGCTTGTTTTTCCACTTGGGTGAGAAAACAAATGAACTTAATTACCTTGTTATACAAGTAAGATAATACAAAAAAGAGTTAGTTGATTAGTGGATGAACCATAAAGAAAATGATAAAAGAAATAACAAGAAAATTACAACTAAATTAAGCATGCATAGAACTAAAATGAAAACATGAAAATGAAACAAGGAATATCTACCAATGGAAAGTGTTATTTGAATTGATAACACCTAGGAGAAAAATGGGACTTATGAGTCCCCTCTTCCTCCTTCATCTCTAATAATAGTTTGTTTATGCCTTGTTCCATGAAAATTTATTGAGCTTGTTTTGCCACTTGGGTGAGAAAAAAAAATGCACTTAATTACCTTGTTAGACCAGTAAGATAATACAAAAAAGAGTTAGTTGATTAGTGGATCAACCATAAAGATGAAATAACAAGAAAAATACAACTAAACTAAGCATGCATAGAACTAGAATGAAAACATGAAAATGAAACAAGGAATAGCTACCAATGGAAAGTGGTATTTGAATTGATAACACCTAGGAGAACAATGGGACTTATGATTCCCCTCTTCCTCCTTGGGAGGGCCCTTGAGGTCCCAAAAATATATTAATTTCTCTTCTAACAATGGAGTAACAATGGTGAAGAATTGGTTGCTAAAATTCTCAAGAGGTGAGAAGGATAGCCTTTGCTATGATCACTAGAATAGTTGTAGGAGAAATTAGGATTCTCTAAGAACAATCCATCAACATAACAATACATCAAAATCATACTTTGTTTGCATGCCTTGAGATTTTATTTATAGGATTCATGAAATCCATTAGATAAATAGTTCATAGTGTGAATGGGGGTCCTTTTGGAGGTACCACCCATCATTTACATAACCCCAAGGCTATATTTTGGATTGATTTAAGTGCCTTATCATGGTACACCCCTAGATGGAAGTGGGTGAGGCCTGACCAAATGCATTAATGTGTCATTTCCACATCAACGTGGGTTCCTATGAGAACAATCACACAACCTGTGCAAATTGCATGAACTCGACTATGTTGGCTCATGCAGATGTGTGCAAACAGGGTTCAAGGGAACTATACAAAAATTCAAGAGGCTATTTGAACAGTTTTATGAATTGTTGAATGAATCATGTTATTGTTGAAAGCATGTTAATTGGTGTGTTGCACTGATACTTATTCAACCATTGTCGGTATTGTTGTGGAATATTTTTCTGTGATAATGGATTATGCTTGATGTGTGAGGTTAGGAGCATATGTATAGCTGAAATACATCATTGTTTATTTTGTATGTGATGTCATTGTGTAGAAGAGGATAATACAATATGGAGGGAAATGTAAGGACAATCCGTTGGAGGGAGAGGGGAAAATTATTCGAACTGAGTGTTTTCCAAAAAGGATAAAATATATTTGTACAAACAAGGCGGGAGTTCCCCTTGCTCATATCATGAAACCAAAATTTTATAATTGTTATTGAAAATTATTGATGAAGTGGATATCTCCAATGCCCTTGGGGGCGTTTATAACAATAGATGATAGTTCTGATGAGTGAACTGCCTCTGAATCAAGGAATGGCAAACTATGTAATGTGTCAATAACTAGGAGGCTTTTATGGAATGTCAAATTCAAAGATCTTTATATGCTAAGAAAAATGCAATGGTCACATAGTAAGACCCACCATAACCTGAAATTGTGTTGAGGTTGAATGTTATGGTGGTCAACGAAATCAAAAAGAAATGAGGACTCTTTATGTTCCATCTGAGACTTTTCATTGATTAGCTAATGAGATTCAAGATATTGTCTTCTTCTTGGAAACTTGTGTTGATGTCAATAGGTAGAGAAAGCTAACTTGAAGAAGAAAAAGGCTTATGGGCATCAATTGATAATAATGGTGTCAAGAATTGTACTGGGGAGAAGGTGGATTAACTAGTAACATGGACGAAGTTCAAAATATATGGGACTCAAGAAATTCCCTTGGTTGGGGTTATATTGATGAATGGTAGCAACCGCAAAACATGATCTGGTGCCAAGGGGATGACCATATATTGGGTAAATTGTGTTGAATGGATGAGAATGCAAAGAGATGTAGGATAAGTCAAAAAACATAGGTTTGGGACAAAGATGTATGAAATACTTTGGATTTGGCTAGTGGAAGGATATTTTGTAGATATAGCTATGAAAGGTGGATGCCCCAACCAAGGGTGACATGGGTTGTTTTATTTCAGGTGAAAAACACCATCAACTGTGATGGAAAAAACTTATTGAACTTGTTGGAAATCAATGGGTTATTTATACAATTACTAAATGAATAAAGAATAATTTGGGTTGATAATACATATATAGAAACATGTTCCCCAATGAAGTATGACTTGGCCTGTTTGGAGTGAAATTAGTGGAATGTAATTGATAAAGGGTGGGGGACCCATGGGTGGGTTTCTGTACCAAGTAGATGAATGGAGGATGATCTTATAGATGGGAAATTGATGTTGGGTGATATGGAGGGCTAATGAAAATGTGAAGCTGTATTTAATGTAACTTGAACGATGTAATTTGGGATTCTGAAATGGGAAGGTTAGCAATATGATGGGAAGATACATGAGGTTCATTCTTTAGAGTGAAAAATTAGAGGGACTCCCAATCCTAGGGGAAAGAATAGCATGAGTGTTGGTTTTCCAAGGGAAAATATATGTGGGACAACTAATGGGGGTAGGAAGGCTATTGGTTGATAATACTTTGATGAAAATATAGGTAATGGTACAGTCGAGCTAGGTGTGGTGATCCTAAAGGTAGATGTTAGAGGGTGTGACTGGAAAATACAATTGTTCATGGAGGGCGTAATGAAATTCCATTTTTGAACATATACCTAAAGGTTTGTAGGGCGGCTAGAATTGAGTAGGTTGTAAGTCTATTGAACAAGTACCTACACACAAAAAAACAAGTACCCAACATGAAAAATATCTGATGATAAATAACATATGATAGTTATATGATAAAAGTGATAGTGAGCATGCGTACATGTGCTCGGGGCTAGGAGAAGGTGCCTTGGGGCATCATAATGATTGATAAGAAAAAATGATACCAATGTGTAGGTAAGAGTGTTAGGATCGTGTTGTTGTGAATGGTGAGGAAAATGAAGCTCCTGGGCTCTTGTAGATGGGATTGGAAGTTTGGGCGAGGGGAATATATATAGACATGAGGCCCATAATGCCACCTGATTTGTACTTATGCAAGTTGGGTTCTATATTCCTATGTTTGTGCATTTTCTATCTTTGAGAGGGCATGGGGTAGTTGATTTGACTCGTGGGAGTCTAGGAGATATGAGTAAGTGCTCAATACCTCCTGTACATTTTAACCTTTTAGGTTTGCGGGATGGGATCCATATGGAGGGTCGTACGGTCCTATTTATGATGGGGTAGGTAGACTGTGTAGGGGATTGAAATATACTTGCATGGTATTGCACTTGTATAAATCAGTCTCCCGTGCATTCTTCACAGGAGAAATTGCAATAGTCACCTACAAGGTTGCGAGACTATTGGAATTTCTTCCACGCATCTTAGATTGGTTGTGTGATGGAGAGTTTCATAGGATTGCACAGTTATTTTAGAAATGATCGCGCAAACTTGTACAAATGTGTAACATATAGTTGTGCAATTAGTGAATGGTTGTATAAATGACAGTCGCACAGACCTCTGTGCTTGTCTATGGGATAGTCGCACAGCTGTGTATGACTTTTTGAGGCACAACTGTGTACATATATGATCATTATTTTTTTCGTTTTATGGATGGTTAAGGATGACACAACTCATTTTGTGTGGATGCATGTGATAATTGGTAATGATAGATAATGATTCATTGGTGATAGAGGGATTGAGAGTAGCTCCGTAGATATGTGGGAGATGATGCATCCATTCAACATAGTTTATCCCACGTGGGCTTGTTGAAGTTATTTGATTGTTCCCCAGTGAGGTCATAGGAGGAGTTTCTATGGTTTTTTATTAGGATGTGTGTTATAGAGTATTTACCCAATGGACAAGTGAAATATCCCTTAGATTATCGACCCCTATGCTAAGACAGAAACACTACAGGTAGACACTAACATTCCTTTGAATTTAGTTTAATCAATCGAAAAGAGAGAGGGAGAAGAGGTGTGATGCATCTTGTTTCGAAGTTTTTCCTCGTTGCTTCCAATCTGAGCTTGATCTCCAGACTCCCTGGTGCAACTTAATACCTTTAATTAGAATAAAAGAGAAACAAATATCTCCTACTCTAGTGGACTAGGTAAAGAAAATTCATCTACAAAGATTGAAGGAATAATAGAGAAGCACATTCAAGAATACACAAGCCTGAAATAAATAGGCCAAGTATATTCAAATGAGAACCCAAAGAGAATACTTAAAAACCATGGATGATGATGCAACCTCTCCAATCTCTCCTCATCCATCCCTTTCACAACTCTACCAATATCATAGGTTTGATACCTGAAAGCTTCCTTGAGATCAAAGGTTTGATATGCTCCAATCCTTCCTCCTTTCACCTTGGAAATCCCTCAATATATGGGCTTCAGAGGCACACATACCATGATAAAATGAGGTATATGGTTGAGGATATGGATCCTTGAGGCTTGTATTAGATCCTTAGATGAGGCCCAAGCATGAGGGTTGAACACAACTAACCCCTTCTCAAAGAGTTGGCCCATAGATAAAGGTGGAGAAGATCACCCCTTTCTCTCAACAAGAATGGCACTCCTCCAAAGTTAGAGACAGGGAACCACCCTAGAAATGGTGATCCCCTATGTAGATGGGGCACCATGTGTGCACCCGAGTATGGACAGGGGGGGCACCACCCTTCATAAATTCTAAAAAAAGGGTCGCATTTTCCAAGGAAAAAGTGTGTTTTGACCTAGAAATGATGGTTTTCCTACTCTCATATGACTTAGGGGTCATGAACAATACTTTTAATGGTTTCAAGGGGTGTAAACACCTAAAAAAATGAACACAACACTTGGGAAGGTGCATACGACAGTTGCAACAGTGAATGCGACACTTACCAAGGTGCATACGTCACTTTGTGACACTTAGGGTGTGAAACATAAATGTGACATTTTGATGTGTAATAGATGCCCCCTAAAGTATGAGGCCATAAGAGAAACTGATGGCTGGGAATTTTTACAAATTATTCAATGCAAGGGTGATGGAGTGGGAGAACTTGGTAGAAGCTGCAAACAATCATCAAACAATATTAATTTATGTTCCATTTCCAAGACAGACATACATATGCTCAGAATACGAGATGAATCAAAGTATGGTTGCCGACCAATACATTGTGGATCCATGAAAATACTAACTAAGGATATGTCCACCGAAGATAAAATGTGGATCCATACCTCCATGACATGAACTAATCACAACCATGAAAAATACACACTTGAGCTAAGAGATGACAAAACATAGCCATAGATCAATATAATGTGGATCTATGTGGAAATATATATCTATCAACATGCTCAAATTATCTCCATCACAGCTTGGGAAATGTATATAACAGAGTGAACTCCCAACCCAGGGTATTTTTCCTGATCTCGATGTGATACGAATCATGTGAATAGATGATTTGATGTCGAACATGGTAGAAACCACTTGATTACCAGTCATTGAGGTAAACCATTAACAAGTGGGAGGGAAATCACCAATGATTTCAATGAATCCCAGGGTACCCTAGTACATTACAATGAATGTGAATAAATGAGATGAGGTCGAGCATTCATGGAATCATCTGATCAAGGGTCAATGATGTAAACCTACTGTTGGAAAAAAGGAGGCCTTCCATTGAGGCATACAGGTCCCAAGGTACTAACTAGTTTCTAAGTTTAATTCCTGGATAATGTGATAAAGTTGACAAGAACAAACTCGTTGAAGGAGGGGATTGATGTATTCCCCATCATTGACATGAAACTGACATAGGAAAGTAATTTAATATGGTGAATCAAATTAGTATGGAATAACACAAGAAATGGAAATTAGCAGTACTACAAATTAATGGTTTGAATTGAAATCTCCCTTGAACATGATGAGGCATGAAAACTGACTCGGCAGCATTGTCTCGATGAGTACCAAGAACATAATGTGATAGATAATAAGAACACTCCTCGATTGGACGAAAAAGTATGGAGACACATGGAATTGGTACGACTGAGAGACAAGAAGATTACCCAACTGTAAGATGAGATGAAAATGTGTGTCATGTTCAAGGGAGACAATAATTGCCATAAATGATTTCCAAACTTGACCCACTTCCTTCATTTTTTTCCCCCATCCATATAGATGAGTACCTCTTTATTTTTTAATGAGCTTGATGAGGGTAAAAAATTCTTGGCATAGATTATCCTTCGAATGAGTCCCTTGACATATGTTTAATGAACCTGAGGAAGGAGGGGATTCGTCTCATATGGGTCTTGGAGATTGGACTCACTTCGATGCATATTTTTACGAGCCCAAAGAAGGTAAAATCAATGGTTTTTCATGTGTAGAGAGTTTGAAAATAACTTAAAGATGACTCCATGGATGATGTTTTCGTAATGTAGTCTCCCAAAAAAGTTTAAAACAATACAGGGAAGAACTCTTCTAATCATGCTTGATTAGCATGTTCCATTTTCGTAATTAGTCTCGCGAGGCCAAAAAAGATATAAAATATCACTCGAAAGATGCCCTTTAATGAATGTGAAAGGAAGCAATATCACTTGTTAATATTTTCATGTTTAGGTAGTCTGAAGAGAGATTAAAGGAAACACCAAAGAGTTCCTTTTTCGTATAGCTTTTATGAGTCCTAAAAAGAGATAAAAGTGTACTCGGTATCTTATTCTCCTATTTTAACAAGCACAAGAAAGAACAAAGACTAAGCTCGAACCAAAAAATACTACTACGTTACAAAGGGAATGACCCCCAAGCGAGGATCACTCCTAGTAGTATATCTCTCTAGAGGTATTTTTCCCCAAACTTGCATGATAGAAGCTAGTGGTTTCACTCTAGCATGGTGTCCAGAGGCTGGAGATCTTCCCCCAAAATGTCATTTCCTCCAACGACTATTATTATTTCCTTGTTTAGGCATCTGGTTACTAATAGGAACATTTTCACTAGGTGGAGGAAAAGAAGGTTCAAGTACTCAATCCAGAGTGAGACTTGATTCTATTGGAGGAGGGTATATTTCATTTTTAACGAGCTTGACAGAGACAATGAACTATGCTCACCGCGACCAAGTACTACCAAAGGATCATATATTTCTAAGGATTGTCTCACCTTAGTCGAAATCATGTTTAATGTGGAAACCTGTGCAGTGGGAGGAGCGGGAAAAGGAAAAAACCTCATGAGTGAGGAATCCTTAAGAAGACCTACACCTACACTCTCAAAACCATTATGTCCTAGAAAAGGGACATTATTTGCTGAGACATGGTTGATAAATTGAGTTGTATACTCAAGTTGGTCAGCAATGATGATATTTCATTGATGGGGAAATCGCGAGATATGAAACGCCGAAGATGTGATGACAGTCATCACATAGAACCAACTACAACCAAGTAACAAATTATAATCCAGAGGTGTGTCAACCACTTCAATATCGACCGAAACAATGTTACCCTTTAACTTCAAATCGAAATATTGCAAGATTCTGTGAGGTTGGAAATCATTTCCATAAACAACTTTCAAGGTGGTAGAGGATTGGGTTAGTGTAGGAGAACCAAGGGATATCCAAGAAGTCAAATACATGACACAAGTAGAGGCTCCCACATCCAAAAAAGTGCGATGGATGTTTTTTCCACTAACCAAAACTCTAATTTGGAATGCTAAGTGGTGGGAGACCTCTCCTTAAAATAATCCAAATTAAACGAAATCAAGTTCAAATCCTTGAGATCCATGGCTCCAATGGATGACAACAGTGTTTTATGTTGACTTGCATAGTGTTGTAGAACTTCGAGGGCTGACATAGCACAAGGAGCTTGTGCCAAATCTTCAACGATGTTTTATTTTTTAGTAGCGTAAGTATTATAATTAAATGTCACTTTTCAAATAATGCTTTTGGGCGGGCGTAATGTTGCATCAGAAATCGATTTCTCAATATGAAGAGGATTGGAAGATGGAGGTGGAATGGAACTGGAGGGTTGATCGACAACCTTCCATTTGGTATGATCACCTAGATATGTGTCATAGGTATTTTCATGAGTTGTGACATTAACCTTATTAAACATGTATTCCTTAGAAGTGCTCGTGGAAGCATCCCTATGGTGGGAATTACCTGTGTTTCCCCCTTGTGGAAGGAAAGGATTTTGCGCAACCAGATTTTGTTGTTGAACCGGTTGGGAGGTACCCTTCAGATATTTAGTGACAACCTTACGATGAGGGAAATATTTAATGTAGTGATATTACTCACAACTCATACAAGGATATTTAGGATTCCTTTCATTATCAACCGACTTAGCATTATCCTGCTCGTTAGAAGGTTTCTTGGATTTACCCTTGTTTTTCCTCTTACCTCCTAGTTGTTGAGATGAAGTGGATTGGATCGCATTCACCTCAGAGGTTTGAGAAGGATCATAAGAAATGTTGGATTTTGGAACAGAACTAGGTTCCAAAGCAGGTCTTTATGGATCATTCGATGGATGAGGAAAGTTATGGATTAGGTAAAATCTAGATTGTCCTCCCATGTAAGGTGGTTTCCCAGGTTGTCCACCCATGTAAGGTGGTTGTCGTATTTTTCCACCCATGTACTGTGATGGAGGGGATGGACCTCCTACATACTGAAATTTCCATGATGGTCCCCTGTTGTGATGTGGTTGTACTGATGTACCTCCCATATAATGTGATGGAAGGGACTATTGCATCATAATTATTGGGTTGACAGATTGATAGGGATTAGTTCCTTGGAGAGGAATTCCCGCCAGATTGGGTTGATCCCATAAAGGATTCACAAATCCTAGATATGGATGTCCAAGATACAAGCCAGTGATAGTAGGGATAGAAGAACTTGTAGGAGAAACTTTCCCTGAGGCTTGTTGATGTTGCAACCATGTATATTTCCCCCCAGTAAAATGTTTCTCTGTAACTGAAGTTTTCCCCCTTGCTGAAGGTTGGACTCCCATTGAACATTGAACTCCAATGTAGGGTATACTAATCTGTGATGAATGAGATGGAGGCTGAGTATCTTGTGAAACTGTGGTAGTATGAATGACTTGATTTCCGACCATTTGACCAATGGAATGACCAAGTAAAGAACTTGGTGTGTTCATGTGTGGAAATAGTGAAGCATGAATCTTACCTGACTCATGGGAGAAAGGAGATGAATACATAATTGGTTGAGTCGGGGTTACCTAGGTCAAAGACATTTCTGGTAAAGATGAAGCACCAACAGTATCAACTATATGTGTAACACCTTGTTTCCCCCAGCTTGTAAATATAACTGGACTGGCCAAGAACTATGGCAAACTCATAAAAATGGATATGTGATGTAAAGGGATCTTGAGGAAAAGGTCAATAAATGTGAATGACATTTTGAACTTATTGCAGGACTGCTGAGAGGGGATGTGCAGAAAAAGAGACCACAATGGTGGTGGAGGGCACCTGGAAAGGTGGCGTTAACTTCCACTGAGAATTAATACCATATTTGGACTCCACTGGCCCGGAGAACCAAAAGTGGCTCGCTGGCCTTGAATTTAATGCCTTGCAGGCTGGTAGGTTGATGGCTTGATGAGGGATGGGATGGTGAACCGCCCATCCGTAGAGCCGTCAGGCCTGATCGGCGCAAGGGTAATCGTGCCACACGGAACCTCGTGAGAGGATAAGGCGTATGGAAGAAGAGATTGGGAGGGCAGACGCAAGGGGAACTCTGGCATTTTACGCAAAGTGAGTGATAACAGAGAGGAAGGATTGCAACCTTTGCTCCTGGTCACTGGCAGACTGAGAGACGCAGTCTCACAACATTGTGGTATCAGCTCGGGGGTGGCTAGTGATAAATCCGCTGGGAGTCACTATGCCTACGATTGGGTGGAAACGAGCACCCCTCTCAGTAGTCGAATCCACTTCTGAAGTTATTTCTGATAAGTGTTTTGTTCATATTGCATCTTGAAATTCATATGCTGACATATATGCTCATAAACTGTGAAATGGTGAACAATTACAGTACAAGAATGTCTGTGCAATGTTTTGATAAGTAATGTTATATGTATGCTTATAACATAAAGACCACGCATGGCTTATGTGGATAAATGAATTTAATTAGGCATGAGTCGAACTAAGTTAGGCTTCCAGCCCATTCTTGGGAAGCTGTTTACCCTTATCTACCTCCAGAAATGCCCCGGTATAGATCTCTTCACAGAGATTCCCTCCTTAGAAAAGTTCACCAAGAACCCCGAAAAAGGAATTGAACGCGCAAGTCTTATTAACCCTGTACGAGGAAGAATGACCCTCTTAAGGTTCTGAGGTAGCAGTGTAGGGATATGTAAAAAATCGACGAATGAGATCTCCTCGGATGACCCATAGCCATTCAATACCGTTAGATTGACGAAAGTAACAAGGGCGTTACATACCTTGCCCCTTTTTCCCTCTATCTTCGTGAACAACGAGGAAATCAGGATCGTAGATCCCAAGACCCCGAAGAACTTTTGGACCATTGATATTTCCACATCCATGAAGTAGTGGAAGAATGCACAAGGTGAGACAATCTGAGCCGTTGGATCTCATCAGAAATCCCATCGACCGTTGGATCGGGTTAAGATGCTTGGAGTTTAGTCTCTGGAGTGTGCACATGAAGGACGGATCTAGACCGTTAGATCTTGGTCCAATTACCCATCAGTCGTCGGATCATACCAGAGCTGTCCGAGGGTTACCATCGGGTTCCCAGCCATCAGCATATCGCGATTCTCAAGAACAAGAAAATCAAAACACTTCAAGTCTTGAAAACACGAGGAGTGATCTGAACCGTCCATCCACTTGGGACGCGTGTTATAGATCCGCAGGGAGTCAGAGTCCGGCATTTTGCGAGTCCTAGGGACGAGGCATCCAGGACATCAGAAGTCTCGAAACGCCGGGAAGATCTGGACCATCCGTTTGAGGATACACGTGGCGGAGATCGAGGTATACTATCGGGATTAGAGATATCGGCATTCCCGTGGGCAAGAGTTTGGGGAAGTCCGAAGTGAAAACCCCAGCAAGATCTGAACTGTCCATTTGGGGAGACAGGTGTCAGAAAATCCATAGAGAGTTGGGATATTCGGCATCGGGAAATCGGGGTTCCTGAGGCCGTAAGAATTGGGACGTCGCAAGTCTCGAAAACCCAGAGAGATCGAGACCGTCCATCAGAAGAGGACACATGGCAGTAATCAGCGCCGTCAGGGAAATTCCTGACAGGAAGTTGTTGATCGACATTTGTGTCATCGGGATATCAGGAATCCTGATGACAAATTGTTTATGCATTTTGGAATCGCGACACTCAAAACCCCAATGAGTGGGAGCCAATTGTCAGTATATTAGAGAAGTAAGAGGCGCCATTATGGGAGCTAGCTGTCAGCATAGCGGGAAGACGGGGTTCGAAGGATTGGGAATCCCGTGAGCCCATACATTTTGTCCTTGAAAACCCCATAGCCCCGACAAGGGATAAGACTGCGGTCATCGGGATCGTGGTCATGTGAGCTAGGAGCCTAGCTAGGAGAGCTAGCGTGTAAAGGGTGCATCGGGATTCGAGGAATCGCGAGTCCTGGGGACGTTTGCATTTCGACATTGGAAAGTCCAAAACCCCGATGGGGGACAAGGCTGCGGTCTTGTGAGATAGAGATTGTATGGACCCAAAAGACTAGCCCAAGGGGACTAGTGGAAGTTGGAGTGTGTCGGGAATCGGAGGATCACGGATCTAAAGGGCATATGCATTTTGGCATCAGAAAACCCGAACCCCGACGAAAAGAAAAATATAAGGTTGTGGTCTCATGAGCATGGTCGTGTGGACCAGGCCATATCCCGTAGGGGCTAAGGCCGGGAGAGAGCTCGTAGGAGATTGGAGAATCGAGGGCATAGGAACCCTCGACATTAGAAAGGACAAAACCCCGAAAACCTGAAATTGTCATCAGGGAAGACCACGGTTAGGTGTAGAGAGCCATATAGGTGAATGAAAGACCCGTTGTTCAAGGTTGGCATTTCACTGATGCAAGCTTCGAGGATTCTCATTGTTGAGAACTAAACGAAAAAGTTGGATTTAGGTAGTGGGTATGTTACAAAGTGGTATCAGAGCATGGTTACAACACTCGGCCTGATTGGGCTCATGCACGAGTCGCGCATAAACCTCGTCGAAGCACTCCTATGAGGAGTAATCCCCTGACTTAACTCTCTTGTCTAGGATTAAAACTTGGAAAATGAGAACCCAACTATGTATGCAAGTGAAAGAAGTTATGAATTTATGCGCAATTTATAAAAATGAATTTAACTCTTGACTAATAGCCAGTGTTTGTCTTTTCACTCAAGCGGACGATCAACTGCGGGAATCTACAGAAGCAGAGTATGGTGACTCACCAAGAGGTGGGAGAAGGCTCCCATAATAGAGACGAAGAGTCTGACGAGAGAAGAGTAATAGGAACCCCTCCAGACCTAGCCGAGACTATGAGGAGTCTCATGGTTGAGTTGCAAAGATGCAAGGCCGAAAATGAAAGGATGATGAAAGAACAAGAAAAGCAAACCGAAATTAATGCAGTTTTACTGCAGAGCTTATCCGACCTACAACGACAAATGCATCATGAACCTGAGATGCAAAATCATGGTCGTATCAGTGGCCATACTAAGAGAAGCACGTCAAGAAAGGTCCACCCCAGAGGTAAAGGACCAGTGCCAGGCGATTCCACTGAGAAGGAAGCTGGTGATTCCGAAGGCTCTTCCAGTAGCAAGACTAGTTCTTATTCTCAAAAGAAACAAAAGAAGAAAAAGACTTCCAAGAGTCATAAATTTGAGGAATTCAAAAATGCCAAACCTCCCTCCTTCAACGGTGAGATAAAGAAGGGAGAGGAAGCCGAGGCTTGGCTACTTGGACTGAAAAAATATTTCAGAGTCCATGATTTTTTCAGAAAATTTGAAGGCCCGAGTGGCCACTTTCAATCTGAACGGAAAAGATTCCATCTGGTGGGAAGACCTTAAGAATATGAAAGGGGTCCGCGAGGAGGACCTGTCTTGGAAACAGTTTGAGAATTACTTCCGGAAGAAGTATTTTTCAAAAAGGTATTTCGACAAGAAGGCTAAAGAGTTTTATGAACTCAAACTGGGACAACTTAATATGGAGGAGTACGTCAACAAATTCCTTGACTTACTGAGATATGTACCCTACATCAAAGAAGAGAAGGAGAAGGCACAACGCTTCATCAGTGGGCTACCCAAATATTACCGGAACTGAATCGAATTCGATGAGCCAAAGACCTTAGAAGACACTATACGAAAGGCAACATATTGTCATGAACAATATGGACATCGGGCAGAGTCCCGTGGAGACTGGAAACATAAGAATGGTTCAAGATTTAAGAAAAATGGGAGCAAGTCCTCAAGATTTAAAAACTACAAAAGGAACCCCAGAATGAATTTCCCAACCCGGAGTGTACTCCAGCAGAACTTTCCCTCGGGGGATGGAAATAAAGCTTCTGGACCTATATCAGTGAAGACTAACAACCCAAATAAAGAACCTCTGAAATGTTGGGATTGAAGAGGAGAGCATCTCCGGAGAGACTATCCACACTGACAACAGAATAGTCAAAAAATTTATAACATGCAGGAAGCCACCACAGTCAACAATGTGGAAAGAAGTGTGCCGCAGATTTATGCAGCTTTGGATAATAACCAAGCTAACCACCAAGCTTCAGTGGTGGAAAAAGAAGGTATGATTTTCAACCATCTAGTGTCTATTTTGATTGACCCTGGTTCGAATTTGAGTTATATATCCCCTAGAGCTGTTGATAAGTGTAAACTACAGCCACAGAAGCAAACTAAACCATGGTTGGTACAGTTAGCCACTGGCACCAAAAGAAAGGTAGTAGAGGTCATACCAACTTGCCAATTAAGGTTGGGTGAATTTCCCACCCAAGCAACCCTTAATGTATTACCCCTGGGATCATACGACCTGTTGATTGGTATGGACTCGCTAGCCGCCCATAAAGCCAAATTGGAATGTTACCATAAAACCTTTGAAGGTGTGAGAAAAGAAGGAAAAAGGATAACCCTTCAAGGGATCCGAAAATCGGTCTCGGTGAGGCAAATATCAGCCCTGCAAATGAGAAAGTATTGCCGAAAGGGATGTCCCCTATATGCAATACAGGTGCTAAAAACAATTGAAGGCGCTAAACCCAGCCCTGATGATCACCCTATACTGAGAGAATACAGAGATGTGTTTCCGGAAGAGGTATTGGGTCTATCTCCGAGAAGAGACATTGACTTCTCGATAGAACTCGCTCCATGAGTGGTGCCGGTGTCTAGGACACCCTACCGAATGAGCACACCTGAGTTAGTGGAACTCAAATTGCAATTGAAAGAAATGATGGATAAGGGTTATATTCAACCCAGCGTGTCCCCATGGGGAGCACCAGTCATGTTTGTGAAAAAGAAAGATGGCACCCTTAGACTGTGCATAGATTACAGACAACTTAATAAAGTAACCATAAAGAACAAATACCCCTTTCCCAGGATCGATGATCTATTCGATCAGTTGGGAGGCGCGTCTATTTTCTCAAAAATGGACTTGAGGTCGGGATACCATCAAGTCTGAATTAAGGGTGAAGACATCCATAAAACTACTTTCCAGACATGGTATGGTCACTATGAGTTTGTGGTAGTGCCATTTGGGTTAACCAATGCCCCTGCCACTTTCATGTGCTTAATGAAAAATATACTCAGTAAATTTTTAGACAAATTTGTACTGGTTTTTATTGATGATATATTAATCTACTCTAAGAATAGAGACAAACATGAAGAGCATCTTAGACTTGTGCTGCAAGTGCTAAGAGAGCATCAACTCTATGCCAAATTCAGTAAATGTGACTTCTTTCAGAAGAAAATACACTACTTGGGACATGTTCT
>JZKD02S0005571.1:777884-790369 GCA_000966675.3 Picea glauca
GTGCCAGGAAGCTAATGGAACCCTTTGGTAGGATTTTGGGGAGTTCCAATGAGGTAGATGGTGCCCTAGTTTGAATTGCAGGGGAGTTCCACCCTTTTAAAAAGTTCATAAGCTTGCTAAAAAAGGATAAAAATGCATAAAAATCAATCAATGACTTTGTGATCTCTTTGGTGAAGAGGAGAGAAGGGGAAATAGATTAGAATAAAGAAAAAAACAATATTTAAATTTAGGCAAAAGCTTCATACAATCCAAGGAAACACTAGTCAAAGTCATTCCCAATGGTGTCGCCAATTTCTGTTACGGAGTATTTCCCCTATGGACAGGTGAAATATCCCTTGGATTATACACCCTTATACCAAGACAAAAACACTACAAATGGACACTAACATTCCTTTGAATTCATTTTAACCAATCAGAAAGAGAGAGGGTGAAGGGGTGTGATGCATCTTGTTTCGAAGTTTGTCCTCACTGCTTCCAATTTGAGCTTGATATCCAAAATCCCTAGCGCAAATTGATATCTGCAATGGGAAAAGAAGAGAAACAAAGATCTCCTACTCTAGTGGATTAGGTAATGAAAATTCATCTACAAATATTGAAGAAAAAATATACAAGCACATGCAATAATACACAAGCTTTAAGGAAATAGGCCAAGTATATTCAAATGAGAACCTAAAGAGAATACTTAAAAACTATGGATGATGGTGCAGCCTCTCTAATATATCCTCATCCAGCCCTTTCACAACTCTACCAAGATCATAGGTTTGATACTTGAAATATTCCTTGAGATTAGAGGTTTGATATGCTCCAATCCTTCCTCCTTTCACCTTGGAAATCCCTCAATATATAGGCTTAAGAGGCACAACTACCATAAGAAAAATAGGTATATGGTTGAGGATATGGATCCTTGAGGCCTGGATCAAATCCTAGGATGTGGCCCAAGCATGAGGGTCGAACACAACTAACCCCATCTCAAAGAGTTGGCCCATAGATAAAGGTGGAGGAGATCCCCCCTTTCTCTCAACAAGAATGGTACTCCCCCCAAGTGAAAGACAGGGTGCCACCCTAGAAATAATGCTCCCCTATAGTGGTAGAGGGGGCACCATGTGTGCACCCACATTATGGAAAGGGGGGAGCCACTCTTCATAAATTCTCAAAAAAGGGTCGAATTTTCCAAGGAAAAAGTGTGTTTTGACCTAGAAATGATGGTTTTCCTCCTCCCATATGACTTAGGGGTCATGACCAACTTTTTTAATGGTTTCAATGGGTGGCAACACCTCACAAAGTGAATGCAACACTTGGGAAGGTGCATATGACACTTGCGACAATGAATGCGACACTTACCAAGGTGCATACGTCACTTTGCGAAATTTGCGACACTTAGGCTGCAAAACACAAATGTGGCATTTTGATGTGTAACAATGTGGAGGCCCGAGCTATAGGCATTTGTGGTACGTGGACAAGAGGTCCATTTTTCAGCTGACATAGATCTTTATCTTATGATGGGGCTCCCCTTTAGGGGGATTGATATTGATTCACAGCCTCGCATCCTAACCAGATAGAGGATTGATGTGATGGAGATTCGACATTACGCGATTGATGAGCCACTAACCCGGGAGTCCATCAAACTGGCCTCCATTGACTCCTTAAGGAAGCGAGTGTTATGTGTCTTAGTGGTACGAATATTTAGGTCATTAAGGACCCAAAAATTTTCAAGTGCTAATATGTGGCTGAGCAGATGTTTGCATGGGTTTGGGTGATGCATGAATGAATGGTGGCATAGCTGGAATGATGTATGGAAATGTATTCGAGAGAATTTGCCTTCAAATTGATTCTTTGTAGTTTTTTCTTGGAGAGGGTGATATTGTTGCTCCCTTGAGTGATATTGAAGAATTTGTTGGTGTAGGAGCCATGACTACAGAGGTGGGCACACATATTGTCCTATCATGGTGGTAGTGAGGCAAGCTACTATTTTACTGAGATGTTTGAGAAGATCTATAGATAGATGTCTCAGATCATTTTAGAGTTTTTGTATGTGGGGATGGATTACCAACATGATATTGACATGTTCTTTCTTCCTAGGGAGGTATGGGATCACTGAGGTATGAATCTTGTATGTTGTTTGTGTTTTGTAGATGTTGGATAGAGCAGACAGGAGGCCAAGTTTTTTCATGGTGGAAATCAATAGGTGAAGGGTGATGAGGGGAGGGAGAGGAGGTGTCGTCACTATGATGATATGAGGGTAGTTCCCACACATGGCCTAGGTGGAGAGGATGCGAAAAAATTGGTTTGTGAGATGGCTGAGTTGTGATAGAGGTTTGAGAGAGTACTATAGGGGTTACCTAAGGACTAGTGGCCCCATATCCAAGATGATGCAGTCCTGGAGTAGTGTGTGGAGGGGATACGTGATTAGCGGTCTCTAGTGTGGTGCATTGTTGTAGCTAGCATGATGGTGAAAGGGAACATACCTCTAGGAGGGGTGCACCTAGTTGATAGGGGAGGGGTGCCCCTAGCTAGTAGGGGCCCATCATAAAACCCTCCAACAAAGGATTTTATAGAGTTACGAGCACCATAGGTGTCAGAGTGTGATGTATGGGTATGGCCCACTTTTTATACTATGTTTCTATAGGGGTATTGATCCCCCATTTTCTACATTTTAATGTTATTGTTTTGATACTTTGGGACCAACGATGGTGGCGTGTGTAGTGCATTTTTGTGAAACATTTATGGCACTTGATGTATATATATGAGATGCATATTTTGATGATATTTCTAATTTTACATATATGTTATGTGATGTGTGTGTTTGTTTCTTATTTGATGATGGATGAATTATGCTTAAAAATTAATGTGTATGTCAATGTGATAAATGCCAATCTATGACTTGACTAGCCATATGATCTGCAACTTGGTTTAGATTCCTATGAATGTGCGTGAATTAATGGATTCAAAATTACGAGATAGAAGTCTAACTTTCAGGTATTTGCGAAAGAGGCATGGATCATGTACGTGATATACATTGTTCAGTTGTAGAATGATGAGATGGGAATCTAAGAGGTCGCTAAGGTGATGAATATGAAGGTGATTAGCTTCTGCAAGGAGACATATTACGACAACATATTTATCTTGGTTATTGGTAGTTGGGCCAAGGCATATACCATTGGAGTGGAGTAGTACATTTTTAGGGGTGTAAATGGCTCAAACTGCCAAAGAAAGATTCTGAGTCCAACAACTAGTACCATCAACATACTTGATGTGGTAAAATAATGGATGATTCATCTGTCAAAACAAGGAAAAAGGATTGAACTTTGTCTTTGGAAGGTTTTTGTAAAAAAGACTAAAAATACTAACAAAATACAAGAAGAAACATAAGGTAGAGTGGTTATGCTAAGGGTATAATTTCTTCAAGTATAACCCATTGACTAGGTCTTTGAGGGTATCCCCTTCAGGGTGAGCTAGGATGTAGGTGCCCTTAGTAAGGCAATAGTGAATGATGAAATAGTGAACCATGGACTAAGGTGTCATGAGAAATGTTGTAGGCCAATAAGAGGTCCCCTTCTTTAAAGGAACGGAAGTTGACTTTGTCGTCAAAGACAACTTTTGAAAATTTCTTGGCTACTTCATTTTTTTGTAGTGAGGAGCATCGGTCCTCATCAAAGGATTCTTGGGCAAGAAATCATTGTTCCATGGGAGTTGTACCTAGAATGATTTTGACTGCAATTCATAATGTGGGTATCTTGCACTTGATGGGGAGTACAAATTGAAACATGTGAACCAGATGAAATGGTGTAAACCCTATGGTGGTTTTGACAGTCATGTGATATGCCCACAAATGTAAGGTATTTGTCCCCACGGAGCCTTATAAAACACAAGTTAAAAAAAATAGAGAGTAGATAAATGTTATTCTATACAAATTAATATTCATCATTTAACCATAATTCATTCAGCAGAAATTAAATTTATTAACATCATGAAAATAAATCACATAACCATCACATAACACAACATAATCACTAAAATACATACCTTTCTTTGGTGTTGTCTTTGGGTGGAGGTCCTCCCATTGAATCCCTTGATGCTTCTGGATTACTCGTTCTAGATGGTGGAGGCTCCACTTCGATCCATGTTGGTTGACGCCCCTTTAAAGTCTCATTTATGGCCTCCAAAGAGCGCAGTAAGAGAGCCATTTCAGGTGCTCGTGGTGGCGGCACTTGCGTTCCCTGCGACGATGCCCCTCTGCCTTGATTTCATCGAGTCCTAACCATCCTGTATGATTTAACTTGCATCAACCAAAGTTGTCAGGGTGAGTTCAAGGACGTTTCACATTTGTGCAACTTAAACTAGAAAACATGGTTAGGCATAAGTTTTTTTTTACTTGTCTGTAAATAGATGTTACTCTCTTTAGGGGAGTGGCTAGGTTAGGGTTAAGCGTATAAGCTTGATGTATTCGCCTAAGAAAACTATTGACCCTCTCCCTGGTAGTTACACTAGCACTGTACCATACTCGCCACAGTGCATCAGATCCCTTATATGGTGCTTTCTATTATACCCCCATTCTACCCTGACTATTTCCCATAACCTACATCAAACTCCCACTACTCTACAAGGACTTTTAACCTGTAAATTAGAAAGTTGCACTATTACATTCATTAATCAAGGGGATATATATATTTGATTAATAATAATAGGTTTCAAACCCATTATTAACATTAAAATTTTATAATGTTAATACGTTGTGCACAAAATGCTCCCTTGTGGGCTTGGTGCGTGGCTTTGACTGGTGGAATGGAATGGAAGAACTTGGCACTTGGATCGATGGTTGAGGGCATGGAACTCAGTGCTTGGTTAACTTGGATAATGGGAGGTTATACTTCGGGATAGTACTTTGTTACTATTGATAATTAAATTATTTACATGTGAATTTATTTTGTAAAAGTGATATGTGTGGTGCATTGGTGTTTGGTCATTTCATAAGGCTTGGGCTTGGTGGGTGGCCGTGGGTTCAAAACCCATGGACTCCAGACTCTTTTTATTTTATTTTTTATAACCTTATTATTATTATTATTATTATTATTATTATTATTATTATATATATAGATATATTATAATTAACACATTTTTATAAAAATACCTTTACTCATTTTTATTGTTTATCGTTTTTTTTTTTTATAATTAACACATTTTTTTTTTAACAAATTTTTATACGATAAAAAAAACGTAATTTTAAAGAAATTTTAAAAAGAATTAATTAAAATAAAAAAAAAATATTAAATAAGAGAAATTAAAAAAAAAAAAAATCAAATTTTCTTTTTATATTTGAAGTCGGGCATCGTGGGTGCATGAGTTCCATGTGCCCTCCTTCACAAGGCTCTCATCCTCAACCCTAAATTATTCTCGCCTTTATCTTCTCAAACCGTAGCCTCACTCGACCCTTTTCATTCTCGTTTTTTTTTTCTTCAAATGCTCTGCAGAGGTGAAGGATGAGGTCGGCGGCCATGTCCATCCCTCTGCTCGGTCGACCCTGGTATCCAGGAGTTCCAGGAATGGAGGGTGCGTCGAGCACAGTGGTGCATTCCCTCTACTCCTTCGTCGTGGTTCAATGGCTCTACAACTAGACTTGATGCTTGATAGCATGAGTTGTGTGGCTGGGCCTGAGTGTTTTATGCTTGGTGCGTTGGTTGTGTGTGTGTTTGGCACTGGCGCTGGCATTGGTTTGGTTTCTTTTTTTTTATTTACCTTCTCTTATTTTATCAAAGAACCCCTCGTGGGATTCTCTCTACATGTCTTGTGTAACCTGAGTATTTCTTTATCAAATTTCTATTTTGTGGGGTTTTCAATAAACTTCAAGAAACTATTTGGGGTGGTGGTTATACTTTGGAAACTTGTAATCATCTTCCCTAGATCGTGGTCACAAGTATTGTTGTCATGTGTTTTTATTTGTTGTCTTTTGAATTCCTCCATAAATTAGGCACTATTTTGAGCACAACATATTTTGACCATACGTAACTGGTAATTTTTCCTAAGCAATGTGCCATGAAATGACTAGTGTCATGTTGGTAACTAGATATAGCATAAAGAGAAAATAATTCCATAATTTGGTCTTCAAGGTCTTATGTTGAATTGATTATGTGGTTTCTAGGTGCTTGGTTTTTTTTTTTTTTTTTATCAATATTTTATTTTTTTGTGCAGTGCGTGGGATCCTCTGTCGTGGCTTTGCGTTGGCTTGTTTGACGTGTGGCTTCTCCTACGTGTTCTGAAAACACTTATTCCTCGTGGGCTCCTCCTTGTTGTCTTATTTGTTGATATTTGGCGCCTGGTGCATAGGGATTTGAGACATTTGTTGTTGCACGCCTTACGGTCATATGATATTGCGTGTTAAACAAGATCGGGGCCTGCGACTATTTATTTCTAAGAGACTATGCGTGTGAGTCGCCTCTTGCCATTCGATCTGAGTTTGTGCTTTCAGTTGCAGAGGAGGGTTTTATCTTATTTTTTTTCTTACTGTTCGTCTGTTTTCCATGACACGATGGGCCTCCTTTATCAAAGGGTGATAAAGATTTGGTTTTCTTGGTTTCGAGTTTTGTATGCAAATTTTAGATGTGAATAGTCGCTAGTTGTGGAGGATTCTGTTGGGGATATTTTTCTTTTCTATACAGCACGCGGGCTGCCTCTTGGCCGTGGTGCTTGGTCTTGGGAATTGATTTGTTGTTGTGTGTTGGCTTGTTGTCTTAGGCTTGGTGGTTGCTCAAGGGTGCTAGCTTGCTTGTTCTATTGTGCTGTGTGTTTAACACTGGCACTGGCGTTGTTTTTTTTTTTTGTTGGTACATAGCGCACCTCACTTTGCCCCCATGGGCTCCTCCACCGTGTGGCTTTGCACGTGGTTTGATGTATCATGGGCTTGGCCCTGGGCTTTATGTCGTGAGCCAAATTCTGCCCACTGTGGTCTCTTCATCCCTGTGGCTTGGTGCCTGGCACTTGGGCTCACTGTCTGTGGTCGACAGATGGAGATTGGGTCTCAGACCTAATAAATTTATTATTATCTTTTTTTAAGATTTGGCCTCACGTAGTGAATGATGAAATAGTGAACCATGTACTAATGTGTCATGAGAAATGTCGTAGGCCAATAAGAGGTCCCCTTGTTTAAAGGAACGGAAGTTGACTTGGTCGTCAAAGACAACTTTTGACAATTTCTTGGCTACTTCATTTTTTTGTAGTGAGGAGCGTCGGTCCTCATCAAAAGATTCCTGGGCAAGAAATCATTGCTCCATGGGAGTTATACCTAGAATGATTTTGACTGCAATTCATAATGTGGGTATCTTGCACTTGATGGGGAGTACAAATTGAAACATGTGAACCAGATGAAATGGTGTAAACCCTATGGTGGTTTTGACAGTCATGTGATATGCCCATAAATGTAAGGCCTTTGTCCCCACAGAGCCTTATAAAACACAAGTTAAAAAAAATAGAGAGTAGATAAATGTTATTCTATACAAATTAATCTTCAACATTTAACCATAATTGATTCAGCAGAAATTAAATTTATTAACATCATGAAAATAAATCACATAACCATCACATAACACAGCATAATCACTAAAATACATACCTTTCTCTGGTGATTTCTTTGGGTGGAGTTCCTCCCCCTGAATCCCTTGACGCTTCTGGATTACACGTTCTAGATGGTGGACGCTCCACTTCGATCCATGTTGGTTGACACCCCTTTAAAGTCTCATTTATGGCATCCAAAGAGCACAATATGAGAGCCAGTTCAGGCGATGGTGGTGGCGGCATTCGCAGTCCCTGCGACGATGCCCCTCTGCCTCGATTTCCTTGAGTCTTAACCATCCTGTATGATTTAAATTGCATCAACCAAATTTGTCAGGGTGAGTTCAAGGATGTTTCACATTTGCGCAACTTAAACTAGAAAACGGGGTTAGCCATAAGTTTTTTTTTACTTGTCTGTAAACAGACGTTACTCTCTTTAGGGGAGTGGCTAGGTTAGGGTTATGCGTCTAAGCTTGATGTCTTCGCCTAAGAAAACTATTGACCATCTCCCTGGTAGTTATGCTAGCATTGTACCATACTTGCCACAGTGCATCAGATCCCTTATATGGTGCTTTCTATTATACCCCCATTCTACCCTGACTATTTCCCATAACCTACATCAAATTCCCACTACTCTACAAGGACTTTTAACATGTAAATTAGAAAGTTACACTATTACATTCATTAATCAAGGGGATATATATATTTGATTAATATTAATAGGTTTCAAACCCATTATTAACATTAAAATTTTATAATGTTAATACGTTGTGCACAAAATGCTCCCTTACGGGTTTGGTGCGTGGCTTTCACTGGTGGAATGGAATGGAAGAACTTGGCGCTTGGATCGATGGTTGAGGGCATGGAACTCAGTGCTTGGTTAACTTGGATAATGGGAGGTTATACTTCGGGATAGTACTTTGTTACTATTGATAACTAATTTATTTACATGTGAATTTATTTTGTAAAAGTGATATGTGTGGCGCGTTGGTGTTTGGTCATTTCTTAAGGCTTGGGCTTGGTGGGTGGTCGTGGGTTCAAAACCCATGGAATCCAATTTTTTTTTTTTTCATAAACTTATTCTATATATATATATATATAATTAACACATATTTATAAAAATACCTTTACTCATTTTTATTGTTTGCCCTTTTTTCTTTTTTTTTATAATTAACACACTTTTTTTTGTTTTAACAAATTTTTATATGATAAAAAAAAAACGTAATTTAAAAGAAATTTTAAAAAGAATTAATTAGAATAAAAAAAAATTATTAAATAAGAGAAATTAAAAAAAAAAAAAATCAAATTTTCTTTTTATATTTGAAGGTCGGGCATCGTGGGTGCATGAGGTCCACGTGCCCTCCTTCCCAGGGCTCTCATCCTCAACCCTAAATTATTCTCGCCTTTATCTTCTCGAGCCTTAGCCTCACTCAACCCTTTTCATTCTCATTTTTTTCCCTTCAAACGCTCTGCATAGGTGAAGGATGAGGCCGGCGGCCATGGCCATCCCTATGCTCGGTCGACCCTGGTATCCACGAGTTCCAGGAATGGAGGGTGCATCGAGCACAGTGGTGCATTTCCTCCGCTCCTTCATCGTGGTTCAATGGCTCGGCAACTGGGCTTGATGCTTGATAGCATGAGTTGTGTGGTTGGACCTGAGTGTTTTATGCTTGGTGTGTTGGCTGTGTGTGTGTTTGGCGCTGGCCCTAGCATTGGTTTGGTTTCTTTTTTTTTTATTTACCTTCTCTTATTTTATCAAGGAACCCCTCGTGGGATTCTCTCTACATGTCTTGCGTAACCTAAGTATTTCTTTATCAAATTCTTGTTTTGTGGGGTTTTCAATAAACTTCAAGAAACTATTTAGGGTGGTGGTTATACTTTGGAAACTTATAATCATCTTCCCTAGATCGTGGTCACAAGTATTGTTGTCATGTGATTTTATTTGCAAGTTGTCTTGTGAATTCCTCCAGAAATTAGGCACTATTTTGACCACAACATATTTTGACCACGAGTAGCTGGTAATTTTTCCTGAGCAATGTACCATGAAATGACTAGTATCATGTTGGTAACTAGATATAACATAAAGAGAAAATAATTCCATAATTTGGTCTTCAAGGTCTTATGTTGAATTGATTATGTGGTTTCCAGGTGCTTGGTTTTATTTTTTGTTTATCCATATTTTTTTTTTTTGTGCAGTGTGCGGGCTCCTCTGTCGTGGCTTTGCATTGGCTTGTTTGATGTGTGGCCTCTCCTATGCATTCTGAAAACACTTATTCCTCGTGGGCTCTTCCTTGTTGTCTTATTTGTTGATATTTGGTGCCTGGTGTGCAGGGCTTTGAGACGTTTTTTGTTGCGCGCCTTACGGTCGTATGATATTGCGTGTTAAACAAGATCATGGCCTGCAACTATTTACTTCTAAGAGACTATGCGTGTGAGCCGCCTCTTTCCATTCAATCTGAGTTTGTGCTTTCAGTTGCAGAGGAGGGTTTTATCTTATTTTTGTTTTTACTGTTCATCTATTTTCCATGACACGATGGGCCTCCTTAATCGAAGGGTGATAAATATTGATGGCTTTTCTTGGTTTCGGGTTTTGTATGAAAATTTTAGATGTGAGTAGTTTCTAGTTGTGGAGGATTCTGTTGGGGATATTTTTCTTTTCTGGAAAGCGCGTAGGCTGCCCCTTGGTCGTGGTGCTTGGTCTTAGGTGCTGATTTGTTGTTGTGTGTTGGCTTGTTGTATTAGGCTCGGTGGTTGCTCAAGGGTGTTGGCTTGTTTTTTGTATTGTGCTATGTGTTTGACGTTGGTACTTGCATTGTTTTTTTTGTTGTGTTGCTACATAGCGCACCTCAACTTGCCCCCATGGGCTCCTCCTCCATGTGGCTTTGCACATGGTTTGATGTATCGTGGGCTTAGCGTTGGGTTTTATGTCGTGAGCCAAAATCTTCCCACCTATGGTCTCTTCATCCCTGTGGCCTAGTGTCTGGTGCTTGGGCTCACTGTCCGTGGTCGACAGACGGAGATTGGGTCTCAGACCTAATAAATTTATTATTATTATTTTTTAAGATTTGGCCTCACGTAGTGCATAAGAGATATGCCCCTCGCGAGCTCTCCTCGACTTAATGATTGGTATTCATACTTGGCATTAGGATTTTGTATGCAGATGATTGATTTGGAAAGTGGGCCTCGGCCCAATAATTTTATTATTATATTTTTTTTGGGGGGTTCATTTCAATTACTATTTTTCTTATTATTATTATTTTTTTTTAGGACGCGTAAATACAGGTATGGTAAATACATTCATGGGAGTTAGGAAGGCTAGTTGGACACAATAGTCAAGGCAATGAAGCTAGGATATCCGATTGCGAGAGGCTGCTCATTCAAGAAAGTGAGTTGTCTTTCTGGTAGTTATCAAATCCGGTATTCAATCCATAAGAACCAAACCTTATCTAGGGAGGGAGTTCATGCTAGTTGTGCACTGCCATGACCCCTTCTTGAATATTTTATTATATTCGCTTAGTGTAATCCTCACAACCTCAATGAGTACACTGGATGGATTTTTGTAGCAGATTGCTATTTGTTTTTTTTTAAACTAAATTTCTATTGGATTTTTGCAGCAGATTGTTGATTGAAGGTGTTGGCTTGGTTTAAAGCTTAGGTGCTATGCTTTGGATTTATTGGCTACTTTTTTTTGGCTCATAGTCCCATGACAATGGTATTATCTAGTTTATGCTTCATATGAGACTCTCTAGGGATCTCAAATGGTCTCTTCTTGGTTTTATTCTGTTTTAACAACTTTGTATAGACTTCTCGTCTCAGACACCATCATAAGGTGGATTTTGTAGTTTGGAGACTATGTTTGGAACTTGTTTTTTTTTTGTCAAGATTATTAGATTCATCCTTGAGGAAAAGGATATCAAATTAAATACATGAGTACATGTATTATTCAAAAAATGTAAATCTTCTTTATACTTGAAATAGAATTTAGGTTTTTTTTTTGTGTGATATTGGCATGCATTGTTTTCAATGCATATACAGTAGTGATAATATTAATAAGAGTCATTTGGAATAACAACAAAGACATGAATTATGACAACAATAAGGGCTATTCCATTCACATAACACTCGGATTAGAATTGAAATAGATCGAAAGACTTGAATTAATATTTGTTCTTAAACTTTACTTGGGTTCCTGAATTTTACATGGGAAGGTCCATAGGCCCTAAGTGTTAGAACCCTACTCTAATACCATGTGTAAGGTATCTGTCCCCATAGAGCCTTATAAAACACAAGTTAAAAAAAATAGAGAGTAGATAAATGTTATTCTGTACAAATTAATCTTCAGCATTTAAACATAATTCATTCAGTAGAAATTAAATTTATTAACATCATGAAAATAAATCACATAACACAGCATAATCACTAAAATACATACCTCTGTCTGATGCTAATTCCCCAATCTCCGGTTGCCCTCACTGCTGCTTTTCAAAAACTCTGCCCAAAATCGAATCTTCCTCCCTGCCAGCTAGGAATAGAGCCTGTTCGGCTCCCCAGCTCCAGGATTCCATCAGGATTCCTGGTCCCCGAGCCCAGAACTCCCAGCAACCTGGTGCACCCCTGTAACAGTCCACCAAAACTCCAAACCAGAACAATATCACAGACAGCAAAATACAGTCCCTACTCTCAAAATGCTCCCTTTCCCCAAAATTCCATGAGTCCCTCTCCTGAATGCCTCTGCCCCCTCATATCCTCCTTCCCATTCACCGCCTCCTCCTTCATTTAATGCCACCCACCTTATCCCTCCATTTAATACCCTATCCCTCCATTTAATACCTTATCCCTCCATTCAATACCCCTTTCACTTCTTACGTAAAGTTTTCTAATAATAAATTAAAAGTTATTAAGCCTTTAATTCGTTACCCCAAACATTAAATGTGTTAAGTAAT
>JZKD02S0005571.1:794932-805041 GCA_000966675.3 Picea glauca
CATAACATCGAGCATATTAGAAGCTAGAGATTGCATACACTTGAGCCTCCATATATCCACACTGTCAGATTTGGGAATTTATCAAACATATATTTTGGGAGTGTAAGGAAGCCAATATCATTTTTAGAAACGTCAAGGATGGAGTTGTTTGGAGCGAGATCTAATTTTATCTTATTTTCAAAACTTTCTTTCTCCTTTCATGGAAGATTCCCAGTTTTAGAAACTGGACCATCTTCTACATTACTCATTTTTTCCACTCTCTAGGGACACCTGATTGTTTAAAGTATTTAGAATGTTCTCGGGTGATTCTTTTGTTTCTTTTTTAGCATAACTTCTTCAGAACCCCACTTAGCTAACCTTTTCCTTAGTATTTGACTTCTTACCTCTTAATCATTGTCTTATCTTCATCGAGTTGCTAACTGGAGATGTGCTCTATTTCTATTTGTCGTTTTTTACAACTTCATCTATTAGGTGGGGCGACTGTCAAAGTTGGTTAACCCTCTGGATTCTTATACTTCCTTTCATATTTAATCCTCCGACAGTCCCAAACACTGAAAGAAGGGGCCCACCTACCGTTTCATTATTTATTTCTTCTGTTTTCATCTAACCACACAAGAGTCAAGACCCCCTTGTTTATTATGGCATCCAATGGTTTATAACAGTCATGTCTGATGGATAACATTTTAGTAATTATGATCTTACAAACATGCAAGCAATCAAATCTTCGTGACAAACAAAAACCTATGCATGAATGCTTAGGTTCGATCTGGCTCACATTGAATCCAATAATCCCACTGACACTGAAAACACATCAACGTAAAAACTAATTCTCCACTATTTGATGAAATAAGTAAAATTTCAACAAAAGAGAAAAAAAAATGACAATGTAAACAAAAATCATCACCACCCATTTCTCAGTTTACTAGGTAGAACAGGAAAATAAACAGGGCAACTTTAAAATTTGTATCAGGAATACCTCCACTTTGGCAAGGTTGAGCTGCAGAGTAGAGTTGATCCACAACAGAATCTCATTCTTGCCTACAAAATAGGCACTATCCATCATCCCTATGTTTGGTGTTGTCGCCATCTCGAATGCCCAACAAAGTAATATCTATCTGCAAGAATGCCCAACAAATGTATGTGCATATCTGCAAGAATGTCCAACTCCCAATAACCCAAATGCAATCTATAGTATGTATGAAGTTTAAAGGCAGCAGATAAAGCTATATATCCAGAATTACAAGGAAAGCAAAGCTAAGTACCGCCCTGCTTCAAATGCACTCAAGAGCCAACTAGCTAAGTAGTGGGTATGAGGATTTGGGTCAAAGGGTGTGTGGAAAGCAACCCCAGCTCTTGCCTTCTACCAAAGAATCACAATCAAAGCAAAAACATTTATGGCACTTTAATAGGCAAATGTTGTTCACTTATCCTAGACATAAAGACCAACATCAAAGTCCAAATGGGAAGGAAACAACCAGAAACATGTACCCATAAGCTACAAAAACTTATGTGGAGCAAAAGAAGTAGCTTGTGCATCAGTTTTAAAAAGCTCGAATTTTAAGACATCGATAAAATTCAGAAGTAGTTAAATTACATCATTTACACAAAAGTTTTGGCCTCAATTATAGCATTAAGCCAGTTCGGCCACTTCAGTAAAACAAAGTTCTAGATCAATAAGAACATAAAAGCATGAAAATAAACACAGAATATCCAATGAAAGACCCAGACTCAATAACAACAAGCTTAATCAACAAACAAACCAAATAAAAAGTTGGGTATCAAATATTCGTGCATAAATTTTCACTAGCCAAATATTAAAATAACAACATAACCCAACAGTGCATGCATCAATTATAAAGCTTTGCATATCCTCAACTTGCAATAGGAGTTGGATCTTAGCAAGTTCATCATTTGCATAACTTTTCCACCAATTGGTTGGAATTCATTTAAACCTATTTGTATTAGGTTGTGGGTTCAGAAACCAAAATAAACAAACAAACACTTCTCTCAAACTGGCCATTACAAAATGAATCAATAAGAAGAACACAAAATAATTAAATGCATTTCAATTGGCCAAAACACTATATCCAATCGATAGATTGTAATCGATAACAAGAACATATCACGAGGGATTGTAAACGATAAAAAGAACACATCTCGCCTGTGGGAATCTACGGCTTCTAACCAAACATACACAAAACATATGATGTAAACAATGCCTATGTGTTGAGAAACGAGGAGAAACCAGATTTGCAAGAAATATGTGGATATAAAGAGTAAAGATGTCAATTTAGGGTTGGGGTTTAAAAAAGTACATATCACACAGGATTCTAAGGATTCTAAACTATAACAAAAACTTATCCATCTTGTGAGCATCTGCAGCTTCTACGCGAATATGCACATACTGTTTGATGTAAACAATTTCTCGTGTCTTGAGAAGCCAGGAGAATCCAAATTTATACGAAATTATGTGGAGAAAAAGAGGGAAGATGAGAATTTAGGCTTAGGCTTAGGGTTTGAATTTTTCCTACAAAGAAAGAAGAAGTTGCAGCTGACCTCGCGCTTGAAGATGCAACAATTGGTCTTTCTTACCTTCCACCGCTTATGACTACTCACTCATGACTTCAAGGAAAACCCAACAGTTTCACTCTCAACGAAGCAAGAAGAACCCCTTACAAACCTATATCCAACAGATTCAATTCTATACATCAATACTAACTTCATGTGTATATGAATACGCCCTAAGACATGAACATTCTCCCCAACCTTAATAGCCCCCTACTCAACACGTCTAGTCACCATGTTAACCTGGGGCGATTCTTGGGGCACAAAAGATTAATACAAGATAAATTTTCTTAAAGCCCACACGAATAACAAAAGAAAACATTGAAGGACAATGATCCTTTGATGTGTCCAAATGATTGCATGTAGAATATGTGACTTGCTACTTGTAGAAAGGTAGAGTGCCTTGAAAACTGAAATCTCTATCTCATATTGACACACTAAGCCCATCTATCTTTATTTCTTACAGATGGATTTATCTTAATAACACATTGAGAAAGAATCCTAGAAGCACCTTTGCACACTCATGCCTTACTCCATGTGGGAAGTGATTCCCTTCCCATATCACCTGGCATGGTTTTTGTGTAAGAACACGACCTAGCGGACCTGGTCAGGGATGGAGGCACCCTTGAGAGAGGCAGCGACACTGGGAAATTAATATCAAGCCCACATTACTATTCACCTCCATCATTGTCCTCTTACTGGGAAATCTGCCTCAAATAAATCTATTTCCTTCCATGATAAAAATATCTGAACTATTGGGGATAGTTGGATCTAGTGGCAGGTAAGCATAATGATACTATGTGACATCGCCTTTGCCTTTGCTACATAATGATACTACGTGACACATGTAGCCTTTTCCTTTGCTACATGTGGTTCTATCATAATGATACTACGTGACACCGCATACATTTTCTTGAGCCATCTAGATGGCTCAATGCTTGGCGCATCCTATTTGTTAGATGATAAATAATGTGTATTCAATAAACAAGATGCATCAAACATTTAGCTCACTGCATGGTGTTTAACATTTTTAAGGGTCAAGCATGCATGAAGTAGTCTGCATGAACATCGCAGCAAGACAAGATGCTCTTGCCTGATATTTGACCATTTATATGAGGAAGGAGCTGAAACAGTTCATAATTCCAATGGATTACTTGAATTATCATGTGTTTAAAGCACTACTAGAGAAGGTCCAAGATGAATTTGATTTCAACCACAAGGGAGCACTCACTCTTCCATACGATCTTGTTGTTTTCGAGCATCTTACATGGATGCTAACCAAGCATGGTTAGATGATGTGGTGCGTGAGTTTGGAGCAACTCATCGACTTCGACTCCCATGAGACTGAGTGTGGATCATCCGAGGCCAAAGTCATTTACTCCAATCAATTGGTTCTCCAAGCCTTGGCTCATAAATCATTTTGTCGAAACTGAAAATCCTACAAATCTCGGGAATATTTCATTGTTTAGATTAACGATAGGAATTAATACATATAAAGTGACTGCAATATTAGATGTGACTACAAAGCATGTGGTATCTAGCCGCTAACACTTTTTTTAATAACAGTCATGAGAAATCTGTAATGTGACATGATCAATGTAATAAACACAATGACATCGAGATGGTAAATTGCAAAGCTTGTAAATTATCAATTGTTGAGAGATTGTGTAATGATTAATTGTACTTGGAACATCATATTAATTTAATAACAATGATATATGAATTGATATTAATTTTCTAAAATTTATAGGATAATAATTTTTAAAAAAATGTGGCATACAATTAAAATAAAGCAAACCAAATTGGAAACAAATCATGATAGAAAACTTAACATTCGATGACCCTCTAGGTGAATCATGGTAATTATATTTGCATGAATGCATTATATGATAATTGCTCTAGAAAATTCTTAACAAAGTGTGTCATTTTTGTGATGTCATGCTAAACAACGTGAGTGGTTAAATTTCATAATAAATATAATAATCAATTAAATTTTACATTTATTTTTACCAACTTCATTTATGAAGTGGATCGGCCAATGGTTAGATTTAAAGAAAACTTAGAGCCATTAAAACTAATGCCTCATTTATGATATATAGTTGATCTTTGAACTTCCTTTTCAAATGATTAAGTCTTAATAATCTCAATATAAAAAGTTTTAATAATCTCATCTTTATCATACAGTAAGACGTAAGACAAAAGGCAAGTTATATCCTATTCATTAGGAAGTTCTTAGATGAGTTGTTAGTTAGCTGGATTTGCTTCTGGTTTGGTGTATGCTTGAGATATTCTCTCAACCTCTCCTTCTATATTTAGAATAACTTTAGAATCAGTTAGATCTGATAACAACCTGTGAACTCTATATAATAGAGTCACACTCTATTGTATTAGTATTCAGTTATTCAATAGAGTTTTGTTTGTGTGTGTAACAATGTCTCATCTATCATATAGGGGGCTCCCAGACTGTAATAGCAGTAATATCTATAATCGAAGATTTATGTAACTAACTTCCCTTGCTCATTTATTTATTTTGTTCAATGTAGTTGTTGAAGTGAGTTGCTTTTGGATATCTCACAGTCGGCTCATATACTATTGCATACTAGGAATTGCAGGAGAAGAGTGTTGTTTGTATTTAACTATTAAATAACTAGCGTAATAACTCGTTCCACAGTGTTTCATAGGTACTCCATTTTGCAGTTTCACAATGAGGATTATGTCAGTCGGTTAGGATACAAAAGATGTACTAGATACTCCAAATTACAATCTTTCATAGATAAACATTACAGATCCTTGTTGGTCTTCCAAATGAGCTCATGATTTTCATTTTCTTTCAATCACCTATGCAGCCCTTCTCACCATCATTCCCTTTAAACCAGACAGTGAAACTACCAATTGAAATGTTGACAATGGCTATCTTTATCATAGAGTTTTCTATGTTCTTTAATATAGACAGAAACATCTTAACTTTTACAATTAGCAGCCTATTGCCCAAAAAAATGAGGAAAAGCATTCTAGATGCAAACCTCTGGTAGGGCACTAATGGGTCAGGGCCACTTTTCATAGGGTTTGATTAACAGTAACTGAAACAATAAATTGAAGACAAAATCAACCATATGTTCATTACTTTCAATGCATCTGCAGAGGAATAAAACTGTCTTTATCTAAATCTTGTTTTAATTTGCCTCTTACTCAACTTAAAAACAATAATAAATCTTTGTGTTGCAAAATTCAACATCAGCAAAAAATCTGTAGGAGTCATCAACTTGGGAAATTGGAAAAATCATGGAAAAAATAGGAAAAAGTCAGCACGCATGAACTTGGACCTGAAAAACTAGGAAAACATGGAGACCTGAAAAACTAGGAAAAGCTAGGAAAACTTGGAGACCTGAAAAAATCACAAAAAATGCAAAAAATGAGGCCAAACTGGTTATGAGAAGTGACCTTATAGCCATAGAAAGCTGCCATGTACCACATATACCATATTTTCAATAAATGCATCTAATCACATACCTCAACCCTCTCGTATCAATACACATACTTCCATGTATAGTTAGTCAAGGAGAAGATTGGCGTGACAAAAAGAATCCTAAAAACTATTTGACTGAGATATGAAAATTGACTATGAATTTTCCCTTATTTTTCCCCTGCAACCCATCTCTATTTCAGACTTCTCTCTCTATTCACAAAAGGACCAAACTTTACAAGATTCATTGCTAGAAAATACAACAGTGTATGTCTGGCGATTTTCTTGGAGGAAAAACAAATATTTCAATAACTATTTCACCATGGAAACCAAATTACCTAGAAGACAAAGATCTCAAAAACTATTTGCTACAGAAAATGACAAGTTTTAGAAAGCACTATGATAAAAGAAATCATTAAAATAAGTTACTAAAAATGTTAAGCCAAACGCTGCTAGAAATGCTTTTGGCTTTGCCAACATGGCTTTGATTCACCAGCAAGGTCGACGGAGTGTTAAGACATCCACTAGGGTTCCATACGGCATGAATTTCAAAGGGATGGGACAAGGACATATGGCATGAATTTCAAAGGGATGGGACCAGGAGCAAATCCTGGGTGGTTTTGGTAGAATAAAATAAGAATAGATACTCCTCAGAACCAACAACAAAGCCAAAGGAAGTCTTCTCTTTATGATGCAGTCGCTTGGGGCATGTAAACCATGTTTTTGTCTATTCTTCTAAAAATTTCAAGAAATATCCCATTCTTCACGAAGTTACCAAAATCGACTAGGAAAATGACTGGGGAGGTCTAAGAGTAACAGTTGACCCAAATTCTGCAAAAATTCAGGAGTTCACTTTGGAAAAAAAAAAAAAAGTACTTTTTTTATGCAAATTTTCGATAATAATTCAAACTTGTCAACAGTTCATAATCTACAGTGTTTTGCATGAACTATTGAGAAGTCTGTTGGTTGTCTATTGTGAAACCCAGTTAAAAACCAAGCAAAATGAGTGTTTTTGTTTGATCCAGTCAGACTTGGGAATCAAGTTGGATTCAAATGTCTGGTAATGATGAGTCTTCCCTTATTTTTCATACAAAAAATGTTGGTGCCTTGTGTTTCAGAACTTTTTGCTTCTAATCACGCCCTATATAATTAAGTAACATAGCATTTAGTACAATAAACCATTTATGGCTTGCAAATTAAGCCTTTCAAGCAACAAACCAATTGTCATTCAATGCATATTAATACAAACAGCCATGGAGTTTTTCCCAGTCCTCCATTACAGCCTATGAATGCATAGGATTTCTGAAAAATAAAAATGAAGCCCTCCATTACAACCCATCAATGCATAGGATTTCTGAAAAAAAAAATGAAGCCATCAAATATTACTTCGAAGGCTAAGTGCGCACAATGTCTTTCACAACAGAAGAAGCCACCAAGACTCCCATAACCTCTGCCCTTGCCACCACCCCATCTTGCACCACTGGTCCAGGCCCTTCAAGATCTGCAATTGTCTCTAAATTCTCAGTTGTTTCCTTCACTGTTTCTGCCACTATTTCCACACCACCGGCGTATGGGCACGTATTTTCCTTCCTGAATGTGCCATCAACGACGATTCTTCGGTCATATTACCAGTTTTTATTCACATTCCTGGAGGTGGGTTCTGTATCGGGAGCCCTTCGAACCCAGATAAGAATTTCCTCTACCATCGAAGGGTCGTGGAAACGAGGTCGATATGGGTTTCAATCACCTACATCTGATAGCTGCGATCATTGATGGGCCTGGGGTCCTGCCTGGTGGACGTCTGTTTCATGTAGGAGGCTATGGAATATGGCCGACTCAGATTAGACGAAGAGGCTAATGAGGAGGATCGCCATATTTTCTTGTTGTCATTGCTCGATGTCGGTTGCAGAGGTGGTTGTTGTTGATGTCCTCTCTTCTTCATTTTCAACGACAGGACAGTTCGTTGTTGCTGCTGATGGGATTCGATTTCTTTGCCTTGATGCAAATGGGCAGTGGGCTCATAAATTGAGGCAAATTTGGCTTGGCTGGTGATTATGCTCCTTCCCGCTCAAAGTTGAAAAGAGTATATTTTCAAACTTCATTTCTTTATCACTGTACATAAAGTTTACTTGTCCGGCAACAACACGCTAAACAAAATTTCACGGTTGGTTGTTTTGAGGTTTAAGATGGGTTCGAAGATGTGAGGTATCTAACATGCACTATGTGCTCGGATTAATTAGACCATATGGATCGGTAGGTTTATTATGAAAGTTTTTTTTATTCAAGCATAGGGAAATTGGTAACTAGTTATTATTTAGGATTTTTTTTAAACATTCAATTTTTTGAAATTTTTCATCGCAAAACAAATGTTTGTGAAATTTATATTTTTTGTTGTTTAATTTTTGTTTTTTAATTCATAAATGGATTCAGCGCCATGAAAAACACTCAGGGCACTCAAATTATAGAGACTCGATCACTCAAATCAGGAGTTCCAACAATTTTTGGTCGAATTTTAGTAAAAAATGATCAGAAAATATACTTGTAAAAACTCCAAAAAGTCGAACGTTTAGATTACACAACTATTTAGACTAGGTCCAAGTTTAAATTTCACTGACTCCCACTATACACCCTAGGTTAGTGTCAATAGCCCATAATCTAGTCTAATAGGAAACTTATGACTTAGCAAGGATCGAGACGTCTGGAGACACACCCGAGAGGGGGGTCCCACTCATGGGCAATGCCTATCCTTATATCCTTATCACAATGAGCCAAAGTCTCATTGAGGATTTGAACCAAGTGAAGAGAGTGCAACACCTTCACTATCAAAGTTTTGTCTTTTTTTAAACATCTCATTATTAGGGTCATACGTTTTTGGAAACCATTCTTAGTATCACTATTACCATTCTCACTACTATTCTTAGGATCCCATTTGACACCATCGCTACCTTGATATAGTTTGGTTTTAAACTTGTAACCTAAACCTAAAGAATGTTGAGCACTTTCCTACAAGGTTTTTTTTTATGTTTAACTTACATAAATGTGGATAGTGGTTTCGTTTTCATTGAGAATGGTAAAATTCATATTTTACAAATATGAATTATGACTTGTGCTAGGAGAACATCAAAAGATTCAAGAGGATGGGATTTAAGGTTAACGTGAACAAAATAATCTGACATGGTGTGGACTTTTTTATAGCTTCCTCAAGAGCCAAAAACCCCTGAGAGTGTCAAAGGGGGTGGAGAGCATGCCCCGTGTTACGAACTTGAGAAGTGAAGTTTAAGGAAAGTTGCATTGGCACCTTCACAATGGTCGTGACCTTATGCTTGGCAGAAAACGACATAGTAGAAATCGATTTCCCACTGCCCTATGCCTTTTGGGTGATTACCATTAACATTGACCCAAGAGTTCTTCGACACCCGTAAAGACATCCAAGGTTAAGAATCATTGTTATACTAATGGGTATAATAATCTTGAACGACATAGTGGAAACTGATTTCCCACTGCTCTATGCCTTTTGGGTGATTACCATTACATTGGCCCAAGAGTTCTTCTACACCTGTAAAGACATCCAAGGTTAASAATCATTKTTAGACTAATGGGTATAATAAGCTTGAGAAGGTTGGTTGATTGTGAACTAATGTGKATTGGATTTGGGTTTAGTCATAAACAAACAACCTTCAAYCTTGTGGTCTAATMTTTGGCACTTAATCCAATGATTGGGGAACAACCTAATTAAAAATCTTATACCTCCTTAAATTARCACAGTTTTTCTAAAAAACTTTAAATGTACAAAATTTGAGGCAAACCTTCTTTCTCAGGGTGAGGGTTAAAGAAGGAAAATAAATTTATCCAAAGACTTGAAAATATGTTCAAGGAAAAACCAAAACTGCATAAACTACATATGAGACTCTAAACATACAAGGCAACAAGGTTATACATTCTATTTAAACATGAAGTACTTCCTCGTTCTCAAAATCCAAGCTTTAGCCTCTTGGATAGTCATAGATGCACGATTGAAGATAATAGCCTTAGCCTTTGAATTTCTTTCTTTTGTGCTTCTCTTTTTCTATTGTACCTTCCT
>JZKD02S0005571.1:814327-831596 GCA_000966675.3 Picea glauca
ATTCCTATCCTTCCTCTGTTGGACTATCTTGGAGTGTCAACTATATTGACCTAACTCCAAATAGAACCCGTAAGCGGAAGTGTCACTATCTTGACCAAGCTTCCCCAGCAGACAACTGACAGTCATCATCACATGTCTAGGGGAGTGTGAGCTAACATCGTCCTCCCATGACTTCAGGTTTCGAAGGATACACGGTGGGAAATGCCTTCACCCCTCCTAACGGGACTAGGGTCCACACCCTACAATGGAATATATGATGGCACTACGTTGTTGGGATTTTTGTCATCGTCTATTCAGTTTTGGGCAGTCTCACCACCTGAAATCCTGCACTGATCCACATATCATAGAAATGCATCCAAACCAATATAATTTCACATACAAGTATTCATACCATATTGTTTCTCGGCCAGTGGTCATGACATCCACTTTCATCATCATTTTCCCTCGGCTATTTCATAGCCCATAACCTGCATATTAGTCTGCAACACAAACTCATACATTTCTATGCATCATCATCATGTAATTGCATACAACCATAATTTCAATTCAGTATCTGTGTACCAACAACTTTAACATCAAAATTTTCAAGTTATAAATAGATCTTATAATATCCCATAATTCAATTAACGTTACCCATTCATAGAATTATCATTTACATAGTAGATTGCATCATATCCAACATCATTCTATTAGCATTTCAACCTTCATAGGACTCTCATTCACACAATATGTCACATCATATCCATCATCATCAATAACAAATTAGACATTCATAGAATTTACATTCACATAGTAGATCACATCATATCCATCATCATCAATAACAATTAAACATTCATAAAGATTCATACGTCTTAAAAGTTCAAGTGTATCATTTAATAGTCTCACTTGTGAATAGAAAATAAAGGTGTTTAGGCCTCAGGTAATCCTAGATATCTAATTCAAAAGGTGGTGTTACATACACCCAACCTTCGAGAAACATATTCTCGAGGTGGTCAAAAAAAGTGAGGGATAATCTCGTCGTAGTGTCTCAACGTCTTCCCAAGTAGCAAATCCTAGACTATAATTGTCCTACTAGACCTTAACTTGGTCTACCAGTTGGTTATTGAGTTGTCAGACTCTACGATCCAATATGCGCAATGGTTCTACCGTGAGAGTTCCCACGTTTGATACCTGCATTTCCTTCCAATTTAGTTTATGTGATTCATCAGCAACATAATGACGTAAAATAGATACATGAAAAACATTATGAGTTTTATGCAAGTTGGGTGGCAGTACAAAACGATAGGCAATGGGTCCCATTTTCTCTTGGATTCTGAACAGTCCTATAAATCAAGGTGACAACTTTTTCCCCTTCCTGAACCGTATGGTACTCTTATTAGGCCTGATACGAATGAAAACCTAGTCTCCCACTTCATAACTTCGGTCGATCTTGTGTGCATCCGCATAACTTTTCTACCTATCATGTGCTTCCTTTAGTCTCTTCCTAATCTGAATCACTTGTTCCTCCATCTCTTGAATCAATTCTGGCCCAATTGTTACTCCATATTCTAATCTATCCCAACTCAATGGAGTTCTGCATGGCCTTCCATACAGAGCTTCGTAGGGTGGTATTCCGTGTGAGCTATGAAAACCGTTATTGTAGACAAACTCTACCAAAGGTAGGTACTTCTCCCAATGGGTTTGATTATCCATGACATACATCCTAAGCATGTCTTCCATGAATTTATTTACTCTCTTAGTTTGCCCATCTATTTCAGGATGATAAGTTGTGCTTAAGTTCAACTGAGTCCCCAACGTTGACTGCAAACTTGTCCAAAACCTAGAGGTTAATCTTGAGTCCCTATCTGAAATGATCTTCTTAGGTATCCCGTGCAAATGGATGACCTCACTTACAAACACACGTGCCACATCAATGACATCGAAGTGTCTCTAACCAGAATAAAATGATCACTCTTGGTTAACTTATCAACTATCACAAGAATATCATTGTCTATGAGATGTGAGTGGAAACCCCACAAAAAAATCCATAGAGATGACTTCCCACTTGGACATAGGAACATCATGTGGTTGTAGGAGGCCTACTGGGTGATGGTGGTCGGCTTTCACTTGTTTACACTATAGGCACTTGGCACTTCATGCCTACCCAGAAGAAAATCTTCCTCATGTCTACGTACATCTTCTTCACACCTGGATGTGCACAATAAAGTGCTCTATGGGATTCCTTCAGTATGATGCTTCAAATATCCCCATCTTCAGGGATGTACATCCTTCCCCGATATCTCAATATTACGTCTTCTTCTAGACTATATCCTTCATACTTTGGATCTAATTTCCTCCCACTCTGGAGGTTTGAAGTAACCTCTAAATACCAACTGTCTCCTTGGAGTTGCGGCAACACACGTTCCCTCAGATTGACCTTTAAGGGTACCAAGGAGAATACACGTGGTCTCCTACTCAAGGCATCTATGACCACATTGTCCTTTCCTTTGATGTATGAAATACCAAAATCGTACTCACTCATAAACTCACTCCATCGCCTTTGCCTGGCATTCAGATCCCTTTGAGTGAAGAGATGTTTTAAACTTTGATGTTCCATTTTGAGCTCAAAATTTTTCCCCACAAGATAGTGCCTCCAAAGTTTCAGAGCTAGCATTACAGCTGCCAACTCTAAATCATGAGTCGCGTATATCTTTTCATGTTTCTTCAGCTTCCTTGATGCATAAGCTATCACTCCTCCATCCTGCATTAGCACGGCCCCCAACCCTTGCTTCGAGGCATCCGTGTAGACTGTGAAGTCCTTTTCCATATCCGGCACTCGTAGAATTGGCGCACTAGTTAGTAACCTCTTAAGCTCAATGAATGCACTATCACATTCTTCTGTCCATTCATACCTAACCCCCTTGCACTGCAAAGTGGTGATGGGTTTCGCTATTTTTGAGAATCCTTCCACAAATCTCCGATAATAACCTACTAGCCCCATGAAGCTTCTCACCTTATGGGCATTTTTCAGCACTAGCCACTCCATAATGGCCTTTACCTTTTCTAGGTCCACATAGATTCCTTCACCGAAAATGATATGACCTAAATAGTGGATTTCTCTTTGGAAGAAGGAACACTTTGACAACTTCCCATACAATTTGTTCTCTCTAAGGCAGGACAACACTACTCACAAGTGTTCCTTGTGTTCTCTTTCATTCTTGGAATAGATGAGGATATCATCTAGAAAGACTTGTACAAAGCGGTCTAGGTATTTCTGGAATACACCATTCATGAGGCTCATTAATACTGTTGGCACATTGGTCAATCCAAAAGGTACTACGACAAATTCGTAATGTCCAAACCGAGTTCGAAAGGAAATTTTTGGGATATCGCCTTCCTTAATCCTTAACTGGTGATACCCTGATCGCAAATCAATCTTTGAGAATACCACTGCTCCTTTCATCTGATCGAAGAGGTCATCTATTCACGACATTGGGTACCTATTTTTCACTGTAGCATGGTTCAAGTCCCTGTAATCTATACAGAGTCGTAAGGAACCATCCTTCTTCTTCACAAAAATTACTGGTGTGCCCCAAGGTGAGACACTGAGCCTTATTAGCCCTAAGTCCAGTAACTCTTTCAACTGCATTTTCAACTCACAAAGTTCCATCGCTGTCATCCGATACAGAGTCTTGGAAATTGGTTATGCACCAGGTTTTAGCTCAATAGTAAAATCAAGCTCCCTCTCAAGAGGTAACCTTGGTAACTCATTCGGAAAAACATCTTTAAACTCTAACAATACTGGGTACTGATCTAAGGAGGGTCCTTTCCTTTCATTCACTGCTTCAATGACATAAAGTTGACACCCTTGCCTCATGCACTGTTTAACCTTCATAGTTGAGATAAAACATAGAGACACTCGTCTCTGTACACCGTGGATCTCTACTGGTCTATCTTCATCATCGACACAAGGCGCCCTTTTTGTGAAACAATCTACTAAAGCTCAATGGGCTTCTAACCAATCCATTCCAATGATTAGGTCATACGCCCCGAGAGAAGTAATGTATACCTTCTACTTGGTAGTACACACTCCCATGTATACTATACAATTATCAATGCTAGGTCCTACCGCCTTCTTTCCCCTGAAGCCATCTCGACTTGTTTAAAGTCATCGTGCTCTTAGGCTACCAACCCACTCTTTTCTAATGCAGATGGTGAAATGAAACTATCTGTAGCACCAGAATCAAATAAAATCTTAACATTGATAAGATTTAGCGTACCTAATGACTCCACCACCGTGGATTGATGTTCTGCCTGGCGATTATTAACCGCTACGTAAATCTGGTGGCTGCTACTTTCTCTTCCCATCGGGGTCTTTCCTTCTCTATGCAAAAATCCTGATTGTAACTCTGGGCAATCACGCTGGTAATGGGGTCCTCCACATCCCTAATAGGTAACACGGGATTGACCCTGTGCATTGTTCTGTGACTGTCTCTGAAATGAGTTCCTTCCCCTGGAACCCATGCCCTTACTAGTTGCTCCCTGTGATGGTCATGGACCTGTTTGTGTTGTTGGTGATGAGTGGGATGCTACACTTGCTGCCATTGAAATCCCTGTGGCTACTGTCCTTGGTGTGACTCTATTACCATATGGATGTGGCCTTGAGCCCCCTCGCCTGGGAAATTTCCTAGGGGCCTTCCCTACGAATCCAGGATGATGCAGAAAGGTCGGTCTCATACCTTTGGTTAAGTTCATGTGTTCCTCCGCATAACGCGCATTTTCCACAGCTTCTGCTACTGAAGACGGTTTCCACATATGCACCATAGCCCTTATCTTAGGGTTCAACCCATAGACAAAGCGTTATTCCTATCATTGGTCATTATCCATATATGAAACATATTTGACCAATTCCATAAACCTAATCTCATATTCTTCTATGGTTTTGTTTCCCTCTATTAAGGCATGAAACGCTCCTACCTAATGTTCCTCATAGTAAGCTGGTAGATATTTCCTTCGGAACCTCTCCTCGAAAAGTTCCCAAGATACGGTGTTTGGGGTAAGATGCAGTTGCCTTTCTAGGTTGCCCCACCAATTCAAGGCACTGTCTCTCAACTGAAAAATTGATATCTTCGCCTTTGAAGTGGACGCATAGTCACTTAAGGCAAAACACCTTGTCATGCCTTCCAACCATGCTTCGGCACGTTCACTGGCACGACCCCTGGAAAACTCTGAAAGTTTGATCTTCTGCAGTTCTCTGGTGATGTCTTCGGGTGGAGGCCCTCCCCCTGAATCCCTCAATGCTTTTGGATTATCCATTCCAGATGGTGGAGGCTGCACTTCGATCCCTTTTGGTTGACGCCCCTTTAAAGTCTCATTTATGGCCTCCAAAGAGCGTAGTATGAGAGCTAGTTCAACCAATGGTGGTGGCGGCACTAGCGGTCCCTGCAACGATGCCCCTCTGCCTCGATTTCCTGGAGTCCTAACCATCTTGTATGATTTAACTTCCATCAACCAAAGTTGTTAGGGTGAGTTCAAGGACATTTCACATTTGCGCAACTTAAACTAGAAAACAGGGTTAGGCATAAGTTTTTTTTTACTTGTCTGTAAACAGACGTTACTCTCTTTAGGGGAGTGGCTAGGTTAGGGTTAAGCGTCTAAGCTTGATGTCTTCGCCTAAGAAAACTATTGACCCTCTCCCTGGTAGTTATGCTAGCACTGTACCATACTCGCCACAGTGCATCAGATCCCTTATATGGTGCTTTCTATTATACCCCCATTCTACCCTGACTATTTCCCATAACCTGCATCAAACTCCCACTACTCTACAAGGACTTTTAACCTGTAAATTAAAAAGCTACACTATTACGTTCATTAATCAAGGGGATATATATATTTGATTAATAATAATAGGTTTCAAACCCATTATTAACATTAAAATTTTATAATGTTAATACGTTGCGCACAAAATGCTCTCTTGCGGGCTTGGTGCGTGGCTTTGACTGGTGGAATGGAATGGAAGGACTTGGCGCTTGGCTCGATGGTTGAGCGAATGGAACTCAATGCTTGGTTAACTTGGATAATGGGAGGTTATACTTTGGGATAGTACTTTGTTACTATTGATAATTAATTTATTTACATGTGAATTTATTTTGTAAAAGTGATATGTGTGGCACGTTGGTGCTTGGTCATTTCTTAAGGCTTGGGCTTGGTGGGTGGTCGTGGGTTCAAAACCCATGGACTCCAAACTTTTTTTTTTTCATAAACTTATTATTATTATTATTATATATTTATAATTAACACATTTTTTTTGTTTTAAAAAATTTTTATATGGTAAAAAAAAAATGTAATTTAAAAGAAATTTTAAAAAGAATTAATTAGAATAAAAAAAAATTATTAAATAAGAGAAATTTAAACAAAAATAAATCAAATTTTCTTTTTATATTTGAAGTTGGGCATCGTGGGTGCATGAGGTCCACGTGCCCTCCTTCCCAGGGCTCTCATCCTCAACCCTAAATTATTTTCGCCTTTATCTTCTCAAACCCTAGCCTCACTCGACCCTTTTCATTCTCGTTTTTTTTTCTTCAAACGCTCTACATAGGTGAAGGATGAGTCCGGCATCCATGGCCATCCCTCTGCTCGGTCGACCCTAGTATCCACAAGTTCTAGGAATGGAGGGCGCGTCGAGCACAGTGGCGCATTCCCTCCGCTCCTTCGTCATGGTTCAATGGCTCGACAACTGGACTTGATACTTGATAGCATGAGTTGTGTGGCTGGGCCTGAGTGTTTTATGCTTGGTGCGTTGGCTGTGTGTGTGTTTGGCGTTGGCACTGGCATTGGTTTGGTTTGTTTTTTTTTATTTACCTTCTCTTATTTTATCAAGGAACCCCTCATGGGATTCACTCTACATGTCTTGCGTAACCTAAGTATTTCTTTACCAAATTCTTGTTTTGTGGGGTTTTCAATAAACTTCAAGAAACTATTTAGGGTGGTGGTTATACTTTGGAAACTTCCAATCATCTTCCCTAGATCATGGTCACAATTATTGTTGTCATGTGTTTTTATTTGCAAGTTGTCTTGTGAATTCCTCTAGAAATTAGGCACTATTTTGACCATGCGTAGAAGGTAATTTTTCTTGAGCAATGTACCATGAAATGACTAGTATCATGTTGGTAACTAGATATAGCATAAAGAGAAAATAATTCCATAATTTGCTCTTCGAGGTCTAATGTTGAATTAATTATGTGGTTTCCAGGTGCTTGTTTTTTTTTTGTTTATCCATATTTTTTTCTTTTGTGCAACGCGTGGGCTCCTCTGTCGTGGCTTTGCGTTGGCTTGTTTGATGTGTGGCCTCTCCTATACATTCTGAAAACACTTATTTCTCGTGGGCTCTTCCTTGTTGTCTTATTTGTTGATATTTGGTGCCTGGTGCACAGGGCTTTGAGACGTTTTTTGTTGTGTGCCTTACGGTCGTATGATATTGCGTGTTAAACAAGATCGAGTTCTGCGGCTATTTATTTCTAAGAGACTATGCGTGTGAGACGACTCTTTCCATTTGATCTGAGTTTGTGCTTTCAGTTGCAGAGGAGGGTTTTATCTTATTTTTGTTTTTATTGTTCGTATGTTTTTCATGACACGATGGGACCCCTTTATCGAAGGGTGATAAATATTAATGGGTTTTCTTGGTTTCGAGTATTGTATGAAAATTTTAGATGTGAGTAGTTGCTAGTTGTGGAGGATTCTGTTGGGGATATTTTTCTTTTCTGTATAGCGCGTGGGCTGCCCCTTGGTTGTGGCGCTTGGTCTTGGGCATTGATTTTTTGTTGTGTGTTGGCTTGTTGTCTTAGGTTCGGTGGTTTCTCAAGGGCATTGGCTTGTTTGTTGTATTGCACTGTGTGTTTGACACTGGCACTGGTGTTGTTTTTTTTTGTGTTGCTGCGTAGCGCACCTCACCTTGCCCCCATTAGCTCCTCCTCCGTGTGCCTTTGCACGTGGTTTGATGTATCGTAGGCTTGGCACCGGGCTTTATGTCGTGAGTGAAAATCTTCCCACCTGTGGTCTCTTCATCCCTGTGGCCTAGTGCCTGGCGCTTGGGCTCACTGTCCATGGTCAACAGACGGAGACTGGGTCTCAGACCTAATAAATTTATTATTATTTTTTTTTAAGATTTGGCCTCACATAGTGCATAAGAGATATGCCCCTCATGAGCTCTCCTCAGCTTAACGCTTGGTATTCATACTTGGCATTAGGATTTCGTATGCAAATGATTGATTTGGAAAGTGGGCCTCGGCCCAATAATTTTATTATTACATTTTTTTGGGGGGGTTCATTTCATATATTATTATTATTATTATTACTTTAGGACGCGTAAATACAGGTATGGTAAATACATTCATGGGAGTTAGGAAGGATATCTGGACACAATAGCTGAGGCAATGAAGCTAGGATATCCGATTAGGAGAGGCTGCTCATTCAAGAAAGTGAGTTGTCTTTCTGGTAGTTATCAAATCCAGTATTTAATCCATAAGAACCGAACCTTATCCAGGGAGGGAGCTCATGCTAGTTGTGCACTGCCATGGCCCCTTCTTGAATATTTTATTATATTCTCTCAGTGTAATCCTCACGACCTCAACGAGTACACTAGATGGATTTTTGCAGCAGATTGCTATTTGTTTTTTTAAAAACTAAATTTCTATTGGATTTTTGCAGCGGATTGTTGATTGCAGGTGTTGGCTTGGTTTAAAGCTTAGGCACTATGCTTTGGCTTTATTGGATACTTTGTTTTGGCTCACAGGCCCATGCCAATGGTATTATCTAGGTTATGCTTCATATGAGACCCTCTAGGGATATCGAATGCTCGCTTCTTGGTTTTATTCTATTTTAACAGCTTTGTATAGACTTCTCGTCTCAGACACCATCATAAGGTGGATTTTGTAGTTTGGAGACTACGTTTGGAACTTGTTCTTTTTTTTTTGGTCAAGATTATCAGATTCATCCTTCAAGAAGAGGATATCATATTAAATACATGAGTACATGTATTATTCAGAAAATGTAAATCTTCTTTATGCTTGAAATAGAATTTAGGTTTTTTTTTTGTGATATTGGCATGCATTATTTTCAATGCATATACAATAGTGATAATATTAATAAGAGTCATTTGGAATAACAACAAAGAAGTGAATTATGACAACAATAAGGGCTATTCCATTCACATAACACTCGGATTAGAATTGAAATAAATCGAAAGACTTGAATTAATATTTGTTCTTAAACTTTACTTGGGTTCCTGAATTTTACTTGGGAAGGTCCATAGGCCCTAAGTGTTAGAACCCTACTCTGATACCATGTGTAAGGTCTCTATCCCCACAGAGCCTGATAAAACACAAGTTAAAAAAAATAGAGAGTAGACAAATGTTATTCTGTACAAATTAATCTTCAGCATTTAACCATAATTCATTCAGCAGAAATTAAATTTATTAAAATCATGAAAATAAATCACATAACCATCACATAACACAACATAATCACTAAAATACATACCTCTATCTGATGCTAATTCCCCAATCTCTAGTTGTCCTCGCTGCTGCTCTGCCCAAACTCTGCCCAAAACTGAATCTTCCTCCGTGCCAGCTAGGAACAGAGCCTGTCCGGCTCCCTAGCTCCAGGATTCCATGAGGATTCTTGGCCCCCGAGCCCAAAACTCCCAGCAACCTGGTGCACCCCTGTAACAGTCCACCCAAACTCCAAACCAGAAAAATATCACAGACATCAAAATACATTCCCTGCTCTCAAAATGCTCCCTTTCCCCAAAATTCCTTGAGTCCCTCTCCCGAATGCCTCTGCCCCCTCATATCCTCCTTCCCATTCACCACCTCCTCCTTCATTTAATGCCACCCACCTTATCCCTCCATTTAATACCCTATCCCTCCATTTAATACCTTATCCCTCCATTTAATACCCCTTTCACTTCTTACGTAAATTTTTCTAATAATAAATTAAAAGTTATTAAGCCTTTAATTCGGTACCCCAAACATTAAATGTGTTAATTAATCAATTAATTAATTAATCAACATATATTAAACAATAAATAATATTATTAATAATTAATCATTACTTAACTAATACACATTAGGACAGTTAATTATTTAATTAACTATACTTGATAAACCTTAAGAAACTATTTAGCTAGGGTTGTTACAATAAAGAAGAAAACAACATGTGATTCCAATTGGTTTTATTCTTGTCCACTATTCGTTGTAACATGGTTTTTAGGAATTTTTTAACAGCTTCGACTTGCCCATTGGATTGTGGATAGTATGGGGAAGTGAACTCATGAGTGAATCCTAATGTGGCAGATAACTCAACGAATAATATTTTATCGAAATGATTACCATGGTTAGAAATAAGCTGGAGGGGGACTCCGAAGTGAGTAATGACATGATTAAGGAAGAAGTGAGCCACAATTTCTACCATTTTGTTGAATATTGGCGTGGCTTCAACCCATTTGTTGAAGTAGTCAATGACGACTACGATGTGTTTATGCCCATTGCTAGATGGGGGGTCACAAGTCATGAAATCAATACCCATTTTCAAAAGGGGTATTCCATGATGACTAGATGGAGGGGAGCGGGTGGTGCTCTGTATTTATGCACGTACAATTGACATTTTTCCCAGTGCTTGATAGCATGAATGCAGTCATGAAATAAGGTGGGCCAAAAGTAACCAACTCGAACCGATTTTTTTTGCAGTGGACATATCGGAGAGGTGACCTCCACATGCCCCACTATGGCAGTCATTTAGGAATTTGTATGCCTCCTCTATGGTGAGGCAACGAAAAAGTATAGTGTCTTCTCCCCTATGATAGAGGAAATATCCTATGAGGAGATATTGAGGGGATTGATGGTGAATATGTCGACAATCATCTTGGGAGTGATGAGGACAAAATTTATACATCTAAAGGTACATGATATTGTATTTTTTCCATGGTTCATTGGATGAGATAAAGAATAAGTGTTCATCTAGGAAGTTCTCATTGATGGGTGTGTTGTTTGAGTCTGATGAGAGATTTATGATCAGCTCTAGGAGAATGAGGGCCTTATTTATTTTGGGAGTGATGAACTCTAGATTTTATTATTAGAGAATGACGACCCAATGGGAAAATTTTCCATTGATTTGGTGTCGACTGAGAAAGTATTGCATGGGGTTGGAATATGCCATGACCTTGGTGGTATGCAGAAGGATGTGATAATGTAGTTTTTGGACTGTGAGAACCAATTCCAAGGCCAACTTCTCCTAGTAATTATATTTCAAAGGTGGCCCAAAGAGGTTTTTACTGATATAGTAAATGACATGATCGTGTTGGTAATCACCTACTTGGACTATAACTCTTGCAACTAACACCTCTAAGGCGAATAGAAACAAGATGTAATCCTTGTCAAATTATGGAGAACTAATCAAGGGTTCTTTACTGAATGCATATTTTAGTGAGTCAAAATAATATTGGGCATGTTTATCCCAATGGAATGGGATATCATGTCATAGTAGGAATAAGAAGCCATGGGTGTGGATTGTGTAATTGAGAAAAAAACAATGTAGAAAATTGGCCTTGCCTTGTAGGATTTGTCGTTGGCGCAAATTGTTGGGGGGAGGAATCTCGTTGATCACTTGGAATTTCAAGGGGTACACAATGATTACTTGTTTGGAAATGATGAAACCCAATAGGTTCCCATCTATGATGCAAAAAAGGCACTTGAAGGGTTTTAATTGAATGTTGTATTGGTGGCATCTCTGAAATATAATCTGCAAGTCTTCCAATTATTGTGATTGATTCTTGGAACGAGTGGTGAGATCATCTAAGTAAGAAAGGAAGATATGGGCAGGATCATGGAATACATAAGTCATATCCCATTGCAATGTGGCACCAACATTCTTGATCCCAAAGGGCATGACCTGGTAAGAAAAAGTACCCCATGGAGTAGTGAACATGGTTGCGTATTGATCCACATGTTAGATTTGTATTTGGTTGTACCTGGAAAATCCATCCACGAATGAAAGGACTTCATGTATGGAACAAGCATCAATGACTTGATCTATGAATGGGGTTGGAAATGTTTCCTTGGGATAGGCTTGATTGAGGTCTCGAAAATTAGTGAAAACCCAAATTCCCTGTTTCTTGTTGACTAGGATAGGGTTTGATACCCAAGAAGTGTACACAATGGTGTAAATGAACCCTACATAATGAAAATTTTCTATCTCGGCTTTAATATCCATGGATTTGGAAGGGTGTAGTATTCGTTTATTTTGTCGGACAAGGGCCACATCAGGCCATGTATCGATTCGATGTTCAACAATGGCTAGATCTAGGTTGTGCATTTCTGTATAGGACTAGGCAAAGATATCTATGAATTTTTGAAAGAGATATTTGTAATATTGAACATCCTTAGGGGGGCATGTAGTGACAAGAGTGATCTCTTCTACGATTCCAGGATTGACAGAGATGTATATTTTGATTGTGGGAGAGATATTGGCCATATTCCCTTCATCAAAAGCATCAGGATTGAGGATTGCTTTTTTAAACCAATCCACATGTCCTGTAGGGATGAAGTATTTGGGTTCAATCGCATAGACATGAGTATATGTGTGGGGTTGAAATGCTTCTTGTGATAAGAAAATTGATCAGTGATGCATGGCATCCCAAGGACAGTCACGCATCGTCATGGTCTCTAAGATGTCATCATATTATTGAAATATGTATGAGAATAATGGATCCTCATAGGTATGAGTATGTATGGGTGTCATGGGGGTGTCACTTATTTGATTTGGGTTGGTTATGGTGTGATTTTATATGGGAGGCATAGAATATGTAGAAGGGTGTTCAGCATTTTCAGTCAGGTTGAGTGGACCAACTAGGGGAGGGGAAGGGACTTCACTAGATGAAATGCACCATATATCCATGCATCTGTGTGGATCATGTGTATTGGGGGGAGGAATAATATCATGGATAGGACTTACAGGTGAATTAGGTGGGTTTGACAAGAAGTATTTTGGTCATCATGGTATATGTATGGTTGGTGGGGCCAAAGCTATGGATTCTTTCTTCGACGATAGGTAAATGGGGTTACTCTAAGAGGCTATTGTATTATGGTGCTGGGGAAGTGATGTGTGAAGGGTTGTTCAAATGTTTTGAAGAGAAATCATGTGAAGACTTTGATATTCGATAATGAGTGGGCACATGTATGTAAAATGGTCCATTTGGTGGTACAATCCAAAGGGGAATATCATCCTTTAATTTAATGATGTGGAGATATAACAGATGTAAGTAATTTTAGTGTCAGTGGGGGATGCTTGAGAAGGCTCAGACAATGATGTTTGTTGCATTGCTGCAAAGGCTTCCTAGAATTAAGGGAGATCTGGACAATGATGATTGTAATGGCCATATTCAAAGCATATGGAACATGTGAATTTGGTATGTAGAGCCTTCTTGTGTGATGAATAAGGTTTTGTGATAGTGTTTGTGGTCGTAGATAATCGGGTGGGAAGAAATGGTGTTGTCTTTGGAAGTTGAATTAGATTGCATAATTCAGGGAGTGTAGGGCATATATTGGTAGGGTGTCTGAATATTGTGTAAACTCATCATGGTGGTTGGGCCCAAGGATAAGAAGTGGACCCATTATTCTTCTTAGTTCCCCCATTATTGGTATCATTGCATGCAATTGTGTGACCGGATGGAAGAGTTGGCTCTTGAACCATCGATTGTGTGGGAAAAACCTCTGGTTGATGTGGAAGGGATGGGACTAGTACCAAAGATTGTGTCTCTAAATACCATATTGGGATATAAATCACCATGTTTGTCAAGGTGATGGTAGCGGTGACCTAATATGTTGTGACACATGGTGGTGGGTAAAAGAATGGTATTTGGGTTATGGCTCGAGGGACCATTTTCCAAATAGGTATTTTCCCAGGTATTGGCAGGTTTTCTTGAATGGGTGGCGATGTAGACATGTATGAGGTAGGATGAGGTGTGTGTTCCTCAGTGTATTTTTCCTCATTGATCTCAACACCATTTGATGAGACTGCATAGACTTGAGTTGAATTTGTGCGAGGGAGGTGGGGTGAACTTCCCTAATAAGATCCCATAAATGATGGGTCTTGAAAGATTATTGGTTCAACATCAATGATTGGTGAGAGGTTGGATCTAGATCATATGAGAGGTAGGATGTTTTCTATGTTCCCCAAATTATTGGGTTCATAGTGCATTAATTGGTCAATGGTGAACATATTCCCATTCCAAGGGAAGAGCATGGTGCAAAATACGGAAGAGGAAACGAATTTCATGGTGTACATGTAGCTTCATCCAAAAAGGATGTTGTAGTCCAATTGGGCATTGATGACTTTGATATTGATGAGAATAATTTTTCCCCATAGTTCAAATGTAACATTTTGGTAGAGGCCTTCGGGTTGTGATGGATATCCATCATACGCCTAAAGATTATTGGCTGAAGGGATGAGTTCAGGTGACCCCCGTTGTTTCCATACAATTTTGGAAATAATACATGTAGATTCATGTTCATCTATGATGCATCAATGTATTGTTCGGTTTCAAATTTTGACCAAAATATGAAAAGAACCCAAAGAGGGGAGGTGTGGTTCAGCATTGTCCAAATCAAAAGTGATCAAATGGGCATTTGATGGGTCGACTACCCCCAATTTTGAGAGAAAGGAATTTCATTGTTAAGGACATGTTTGGAGAACCTCTAAAATAGACATGGAAGTTGGAGATTGAGCAAAATCACCAATTAGGATATAGTTGTGTGTTTCCCTAGCATGGGGGTTGTGTACATTCCTACACAGAGGTGCGCGAGGTACTCGAGTAGTAGGATATTTTCTAGGATAGGGTATTGTCAAACTTTTTCCTACTGGTAATTTGGGTGAGTCCGTTGTGGTCAGATTTTAGTCCGGAGGCATATCGTACTAACAACTACAAGTTTGTAGTATAATTTCCTCTTTAGTGGTGAGGAGAACATTGTGGTCCACAAAGTTTCAAGGTTGAGTGTGACCTGGGTTAGGATATTTCCGTATATATTGTGGGTTAGGGTAGCCTCTTGCTGAGTATTGATGATTCCTTGATGAGGAATCAGGTTTTGCAGGATTGTTACTGTTTGGGGTTGCAAATAATTTTTTGGTATCTGCGTGGGAGGTTTCGGTGCATGGGCTCTTTGCTTGTTCATGTTTTATTTCATCCATTTGTAATCAACAATCTAAGGGTAGTGGTGGGTATAATGTCCATACTCACCACATAGTGCACAAAGGAAATTAGTTCAAAGGTTTTTGTTTCTCCCTTGACATGGTTGGGCATTATTATTTCCCCCTTGGAGATTTTGGTTAGCATTGTTTTGGTTTCCCCCTATTGGGGGTTTTGTTGTTGGGGGTTTCCCCCATTTCCTTGGTTGTTTTTGTTCTATTTCTTACCTTTCTTTCTGTTATTGTTGGATTGATTAGGTGTATTTTTTGTATTCAAATGTTCAAAGGCTTGAACTTGTTGAATGAGAGAGGGTTGAACAAAGTTAACACATTTCTATTGTTATCCATGTGGTGAGGAAACGGGTCGAGAGGGTCATGGGAAAGGGTAATATAGATTTCCTTGTGGAGGGGGCGTGTATTAATTATATGAGGAGGATGTTCCACTCCCACTATTATAGTTGTATGAAGTGGTAGGTAGTGGACCTAGAAGTGGAGTTTGCATTGGGTTTGTTGGTGGTGCAGGTATGTGTCCTCCCATCGTGGGACCATGAAAGTTGGGGAGGTGTGGGGGAAGGATAATATGGGTTTTCTCCATATAGATGGTGATATTGGTTGGCCCCAAACGTGGGTTCTGATTGAGAATATGGGTTAAAATGATTCATGGACCAAATAAACCCATCTATGACATGTGATTCTTCTGGTTTATCTTGACCAAAGGGTAGAGGGAGAGGAGCATATCATAATATGGAGTAAATGTACCCCACTAGGAGTAAGTGAGGTCAAACCTTTGAGCCTTTGTGATGGCTTATTATTCAATTTGAGGTAGATTAGTGGCCACATCCTTGGATTACTGAGAGGGGGGATGAATCAATAATAAAACAATTTAATCCTTTTTAACCATATAATGCAAGTGTTATATCAGTGTAGAATTATCATCCAATAATTGCAGAGTAAATAAATAATGAACAAATGAGCAATCATACACATACACAGTACACCAGTGTTTTTACATGGAAACCCAAAGAGGGAGAAAACCACAAAATGTTTTTTCTTATACGTCTTGAAGAATTACATTCATTGGAAGCACCAACTTCCTTTGTTTTCCAGCTACAACTAGAAGGAGGCTCCAACCACCTAGTTTCTCAACCTACAACCTAAGGGAAGCTCCAACTCCCCAATTCTATGGCTACAACTACAAGGAGGCTACAACCCCTTATGTTCTCTGGCTACAACTGGAAGGTGGCTACAACCAACTGTCCTTGCCTCGTCCAACTGCCCTGAAATATAAATGCCAAATGTAGACAACTTGTCACTATCATTGAATCAACCACTGCCACTGTCAACCTGTACCAATAACCTGTACCAATCAACCTACACCAAACAACCTGGACCAATAACCTGGACCAACATGTACCATGCATCAATTGCACATCAACTATGACTCATCAATATGTACCAACATCATCAACTATACACCTCATGTATGTGCCAACTCAGCAACTACTTGTCTCAACCATGTACCCAACATGTACCTCAACCATATACCAAAGACATACACCAATATAGCCATCAAAACTTATCTAACAATTCATCACTCTATCCATAAACCAAATACCATAAACCCTTACATCAAACCATGTGCCACAACCTCACTGTTATGTAGCCTCAAGCTAAACCAACAACTTCAACAACACATCACAACTAAAAGACCAATACCCATATGCCAAATACCAATTGTATCCCTCAAAAAATCTGATATATGCAGCAATATTGAACATCCAATACCATCTCAAGAGATAAACCCTATCTCACAAAACATGCCTCAAACAATATGTGCCATATGTCTCATAAATAGACCCCAACCATGTTCCTGCCGCAATTTTCTGCCGCACTTTTTCTGCCGCGACTTTTCTGCCACACTTTTTTCTGTCACGACTGTTCCGCCCTGATTTTTCTGTGGCACTTTTTCTGCTACACTTTTTCTGCCACGATTTTCCTGCCGCACTTTTTCTGCTGCGATTTTTCTACCGTGATGTTTTTGTCGTACTTT
>JZKD02S0005571.1:831646-843903 GCA_000966675.3 Picea glauca
TTTCTCTATCAATAATACCTTCCCAAATAACCTTTCACAAAATAGATATTCAATGATATTCAATAGGTTCAAGTGTGATTAAATGAGAGAGCCTTGCCTCTTATTTATACTTTCAAGTAGCATCCCACTTTCCTTATTTTAGGGAGTTCTCCATTAAATTTATTATTTAAATAATTTTTTTGCAAACACTTTGACTACTTTGACCTTTTGGGGCTTCTAGATGACTCTTGAGGGTTCTCCAACTTCACATGTCCATAAATCTCTAACCGTGAGGAGTTATGTGACGTTCCACATACCATCAGAAATGGCATGACATGTACTATCCATATAGAATAGTCTTACCTACAAATATATCAAAACTCATACCATTTCTTGTGTCCTTTTCACCACTTGAATGAGAAAAAGAAGGGCACTTAAAAGTCTAGCTGGGCCTGCTAGACAAGACATATGTTAGTGTATGAATTTAAACAATTCAATCAAATGAAATAAACAAACAACTAAGCTAGAAAAAACTAAATAAATGACTAAATAAATAAAACTAAAATGCATGAGGAAATTTGAACCAAAATCAATCAACCAAATGACCAATAATTATGCCACCAATGGATAACTATATTAGTTGGTAAACACCGTATATAAAGGAGGATTGATGGATACCCTCTTCCTCTTTGGGAGGGCTCTTGAATCCCCTATTTGATATCTCTTCTTACAATGATAAACTAGAAAGAAAATGGTGAAGAAATCCAAGCCTATTCCCTAAAGAGGTGAAGTGAATAGCTTATTGAGATGTTGCTAGAATGCTCCAATAAGAAAAGAGGTTTCTTGAGGGAGGATAGAGGTAGAATAACAATACAATGAGATTCTTAAATTCTTAGTGCACCCATGGCCTCATTTTATAGCATGTCTTTGAGGCAATATTCAACTTATTCTTAGTGTGGACAAGGGGCCCTTTAAGGCACCCTTAGGTCTTTGACCAACCCCCCATTCAGATTCAACCTTAATTTGAGGGTCAAATCAAGTTGGGAGCTGGTCCAGAAGTGGGTGAGGGGCCGAAAAAAACCATAAATGCGTCGTTCACAGGTGTTCATGTCTTTTATCATACACAATCGCGTATTGTACGCTCTACGAGCTTCTTTGGCCCCCTCACTGTGCGCACGCGCTTCCTTTAGTGTTTTAGTGCATGTCAATATTTTGACCAGTTGTATAGTTTTTGCCTCTTGGAAATGTTTTTTTGGTGCTGCAGGTGAACCAATAGTTGTTTAAAGATGTTGTAGTCCTGTAACCATTTGCATGCAATGTTGCGGACAAAATTTTAGTGATAACAGATTCCCCTTGAGGTGTGAGGTTAGGAACATACGTACAACCGAAATACATCAATGTTTCTTCTACTGAGAGTACCATTGTAAGGAAGAGTGTTGAGAGGAACTGTAAGAGTGATCCATCGGAGGGAGAGAGGAAATTGTTGGACCCAAACCTTGATCTAGGTAGAGAAATAAAAGTTGTATACAAACAAGGTGGGCATGCCCCATGCTCGTGTCATGTAACTCAAAAATGTAAGACAATAACTGAAGTTGTATGCTGATGTAGATAACTGCAACACCCTCTGGGGAAGTTTGATAATGGAAGATGATAATTATGATGGTGAACATACACTGAAAATAAGCAAGAACACCTGGGAGGAGTGTCGATGATTCATAGGCATTGAGGGCCTAACAATATTCAGAGTTCTTCAGCTAGTATCAAACAAATTCAATAGTCCCATAGTAAGACCCATCGTAACATGATATGTTGTTGAATTCAAATGTTATGGGGATCAACGACAACATGGAGCAATGATGGTTCTCTTTGTGTCATCTGAGGCTCCTGATTGTAAAGGTAACGAGAGTCAAGATATTGTCTCCCTTCTGGAAACTGTGTTGATGTCGATAGAAAGGGAGATGTGACTCCAAGAAGCAAAAGGGATTCATGAAATCCACTGGATAAGATCAGGAACTGACAAGGAACATGAACGAAGGCAAGAGGTGGTGAGACTCAAGACTTCCCTTGGTTGGTGATATATGTGAAGGATGATGGGAAAAAACCATGAAACTGTGTCTAGCATCATGGGAACATCTAGACATGGGGTTAAAATGTGCCAGGGGCGTGACAAAGTAGAAAAACTCAGAGATCAGGGGTACGTGTACGGTGGGATACTCGAGGTTTATGGACGATGTCAACATGAGTAGAGGATAGTGAATGTACCAACCAAGGGTGACATGGGTTTCTTTTCTAGAAAAATAAGGTAGTCAAGGGTGACAACAAAAAGCTAAGTAAATGTTGGAAAACAAAGGCTTTTTACAATTATCAAATGAATAAAGAATAATTTTGGATGAGTGTAAACATATAGAAAAGGGTGCCCCAGTGCAATATGGCTTGGCCTGTGAGGGTGCAAGTTGCGTGGAGAACTAGTGGAGGGTGGGGACCCCATGGGTGGGTTTCTGTATGAGGTAAATGAATGGAGGACAACTTGCAGATGGGAAAACTGGTTGTGGATGAAATGGAGGGTTAATGATATTGTGAAGGTGCATTCAAAATAGAACTGTGCTAAGATAACCTGGGAGCCCATTGGGAAAGTTAGGAAAATGAGGAGGAGTATGTGGATGATTCTCGGGAATGCGTAAGACTATCAAGACTCCCATCCCTAGGGGTCAAAGAAACATGAGTGCCAAAGTGCCAAGGGGGACTATGAATTGGACAACTCATGTGGGGGAGAGTGCTATCGGGTGATAGTACCAAATTGCAGTGGAGGTGAAAGTACTACAGAGCTAGATGCAGGGATCCTAAAGGCACATCTCGGAGGGTGTGACTGGGAGATGCAATTGATATTTAGAGGGAATGATTAAATGCCAGTGTCGATCATATACTTGAAGGGGATGCATTGGTTTGTGATGACCAAGTACCAGCACACATTAAAACCAAATACCCGACATAATCAATACCTAAAGATAAAGAACATATAATAGTTATTTGATAATTTTGAACATGAGCATGTGTACCTAGACGTGATGTGAGAAAAATGCTCCTCTAGGGCTGAGTGCAAATGGTGACCCAATGAATGTGACTGTGTAGGCGGCGAAATCCTAATCCTGTGGCTGAAAACAGATCAGAAATAGAGACTCGGAGCTCCTGTAACTCAGTGTGGAAGTTTGGAAAAGGGGACAATATATAGCTGTGGGGCCCACAATGCCACCTCATTTGTACCTACTGTCGTAGTGAGTTGACGAGAGGATTTAGAGAAGATTTGGAGATTATGGGAGTTCAAGCTGACCGATCCAAGATTTGCGAGAGCCATGTTAGTGGGATCATCCTCCTGCATAGTGGATAGGTTCTATTTTTGGGGTAGGGTCATACGAATGGTCGTACTAGGGGTTTTTGTAGGGGTGGTCCCACCAATGCATGGGATAAGGAAGGATAATTGCGCTGAGATGCGTGGGTATAATTCCCTCTCCCGTGCATGGTGTGTGGCTGTGGTGAATACATCCATGCATGGGGGGCACGTGGGTGGGAAAAAATAGGTGCACATTTGGTGCGCGCCTGTTCGAATTACATTCACGCACTGTGCGCAGCCGTTTCTCAGACAGTTGTGCATCAATGCACAATTGTGTAGAGAACATGTGTGCATGAATGTGCACCTCTGTGTGTGACAAAAGCGCATTGATGCACATATGTTTCTTCGATATCTACGCATTGATGTGCAACTATGCGAAGAACAGTCGCGCATATGTGCACACCTATAGGGGGTGACAGTCACGCACTTGAGGCAAAGTTGGGGGGTTATGTTGAAAATTTATGTTATGTTGAATATTTTTGTTAATGAATGATGATTGTTGATCAAGTGTTGTTTGTGTGAGTGTAGTTGATCAGTTCAGCATGCCATTCTAATGGAGGGAGCGGGACTGGGAATGCCTCAGGGAGGCGGTGAGAGAGGAGTCAGGCATTCAGAGACTCTTGGCAGCTTGTGGGTTGCTCAAGTTCTTCTACTTCCCAATGATACGGTCGCAGCAATACCTGCTTCAGTATCTAATTTTGATGTGGAGCACTGGTCTACAATGCTTCATTGTGCAGGGGCAACAGTTGACATTCTCGGCTATGGAAGATGTATATTTCTTGATGGAGCTCACTTTTCGAGGAATGGCCCTACCCGCTGATCCCTACTTGCCAGGGGTTGTACACTTGGTAGACTTGGCTCAGAGGTATTTTTTAGGGCCAAACATTATGTCAGGTTTGATTGTCCACATCAAGGTGATGGATTTTCTCTTGTATTAGTGCATTGCAATGATGATTGTGAGGATCTACAGATCCTTAGCGACTCAGTGGATCAGTGGTGGTCAGCTGAGGATTATGGAGAGAGTATTGGATGGATATTTTTTTCGCTTGGGGCTTGATGTTGCATGCCAAGATGATGGGGCAGATTAACTGGTGTCAGACCACTGAATCTGGTGATTTTTCCTTTGGATCTATCTTGGTGGCATGGTTTTTGGAGAGGGTTCCCATGTTACGCACTAGAGTGTTGATGTCGGTGGCTGGGGCATGGGAGCCACGACTGATGCGGTGGTCATCGATTTTGGTACGACATGGAGGTGGGGAGGGTGGTCATTATTTTACAACCACATTGGCACGTGTGTGGCGCCATATGCCATAGATTATACTATAGTTCCCATATGGTAGGATGGACTTCCGGCATGACCTGGATATGGTGTTGCCTCCTAGGGAGGATTGGGACCAGAGACGTATGTTGGTGTACTTTATGTTTGGTGATTTTGATAGTATAGCATATGCTTATGTATGGATGGATGATGATTCTATCGTTTGTTTTTGTTTTTGCAGATGTGGGGCCATGAGGCTGAGAGGGGGAGTTGGTTGGAGAGCTAGCTTGTCAGGGGGCAGTGAGACCGCCACAAGTAGAGCCACGTCGGAGGGATGAGGATGGTTTGAGGCCAGTAGATGAGGCGAGGGCTGCCAGGAGGCATTGTTTTGATGATCCAGGTGCAGGGCCATCGCATGCACCTCAAGAAAAGGCCAATGGGGTTTTAGATGATTTGTTACGTCGGTTGGAGCTGGCATTGTAGGATGTGCCAGAGGGCATGTGGTCCCACATTCAGGATGAGAGAGTTTTCGAGCAGTGTGTGGGTCTTTTGGCAGATTTGTGGACCCTGATCCGCAGAGAAGTTGTAACAGGGGAAGATATGACTGGGGGACTACCCCCTGGACCTGTAGGGCCCCTAGCTCATGGGGCAATTCCTACAAATAGAGGACCTGGTGGTGGCGCTCTGGGGGAACCATGAGCATTGTGATGTATATTTTTGTATTTATATAGGTCTGCGAGCCCATTTTGTATAGGGTAGTGTGACACCCATTTTGTACCTATAGGGTTGGGGGGGTTCACTTTCCTATAGGCTATGTACATATTGTACTATTTTGTAAACATTGATGACACATTGATCGATATATATATATATATATATATATACATGTTTGGGATCTCCATGATGTTTACATGTGATGATATTTTTGTTATGTTTTTTATGATGTCGAATCTATATGTTGTGACAGACGTTTGATGATTTATGTATGTATGATGATGTCTTGATGTGATAAATGCCAATATAACACTAGGTTAGCCATGTTATCTGTTATTTGATTAAATTATTGTGGAATATGTTTAAATGTAATTGAATCAAAATTGCGAGATAAGATTATAACTTGTAGGTATTTGTGAAAGAGGCAAGGATCGCAGACACAGTATACATTGTTTAGTTGCAGGAGGACAAGCTGGGAATCTAATAAGACGCTAAGGTGAAAAATGTGGCAGTGAGTGGCCTCAGTGAAGAGGCCAATGATGGTTGTGTATTCTGCTTAGTTTTTGGTTTCTAAGCCAAACATACACCACTAGAGTGGAGTGGTTCATGTGAGGGGGTGTAGAGGGCCCAAGCAACCGAAGCGAGATTCTGTGTCCAACGGCTAGCGTCATCAGCATAACCAATGTGGTAGGCTGATGGAGGATACATCTGTCAATAACACGAATGGTGGATCATACATGAGGAGTAGAGGAGAAAAAAAAATACTAAAAACTTTACAAATGTGTACGAAGAAAAATCCTAGTGTAGGATGACTATGCTCAAGCGTAAAACTTCTTTAAGTACAACCCATTGATGTGCTCTTTGAGAGGGTATCCTTCTGGAGAGGTCAGGATGTATGCGCCTTTAGTGAGGAAGTGTTGGAATATGTAGGGTCCATTCCATAATGACTCAAATTTCCCATGTCCAAAAGTATTGTGAGCGATATCGTAGGCTAGGATGATATCTCCTTCGTTGAATGACCGAAGGTTGACATGGTTGTCAAAGGTGGATTTAGACCATTTTTTAGTTGCCTCGTAGTTCTGTAATGAAGACCAATGATCTTGTAATAGCTCGATGGTGGTGGGAAATGTGGGAATTTCGCACTTGATGGGGAGGGTGGCTTCAATACCATGGACGAGATGAAATGGTGTAAAGCCAGTGGTAGTTTTGACTATCGTGCAATGATCCCATAATGTTGAAAACAACATATGATGCCAGTTGGTCTTATGTTTGTTGACCGTGCATTGCAACATTGTTTTGAGGACTTTGTTAACAACCTCGACCTGTCTGTTGGACTGAGGGTAGTATGGGGAGGCAAATTCATGGGAGAATCCTAACTGTGAGGAGCGTTCAACGGAGATCTCATTCTCAAAGTGTTTACCATGATTGGAGACTAACTGAAGTGGAACTCTGAAACGGGTAATGACGGGTTAAAGAAAAAATGCGTTGTTGTGTCAACAATATTGTTGAAGGTAGGAATGGCTTTATCCCATTTAGTAAAGTAATCTACCGCCATGATGATGTACTTGTGTCCATTTCTAGATGGAGGATTGTAAGTCATGAATTCTATACCCCAGTTGTAGAAGGGGCCGACAGTGATGAATGGATGTAGAAGAGAAGGTGGTGCTCGTGCGTTGTTTGCATAAAGACGAAATTTGGCACATCACTTTGCCATATGGATGCAGACATGAAATAATGTGGGCCAGAGGTATTCAACTCGAATGATTTTTTGGGTGGTGGACACACCTGAGAGGTGGCCACCACAGGCACCACTATGGAAATCATTCAAGACTCTGTTTTCTTCGTTGATGGTCAAACATTGACAGAGTATGGTGTCGACCCCACGTCGATACAAAATGTCACCGATGAGGAGGTCTCGAGGGGCCTGATGGAGAATGCGTTGACGATCGTCTCGAGAGAGATGAGACTCAAAATTATGTGTCTGAAGGTAGACAAGGAGGTCGCCATACCAAGGGTCATCCAAGAGGATGTAGAAGAGGTATTTGTCGGGAAAATACGTATTGACGGGTGAAATTGTAGTGTCTAAGAGAAACATCATGATGAGTTCGGAGAGAACAAATGATTTCTTTGTTTTGGGAGTTGAAAACTTGAGTTCGTATTCCAGAAGGATGACGATCCATCGTCCAAATTTTTGATTAATTTGTCGAGGACTAAGAAAGTATTGCATGGGGACGAAATCTACCACAACTTTGGTAGTGCGAAGCAAGATATACTGACGTAGTTTCTAGACTGTGAGGACAACTGCGAGGGAGAGTTTCTCCTCATGATTGTGTTTAAGGGGTGGTCCTGAAATATTTTTACTGATGTAGTAAATAACATGTTCATGGCCATCATCTCCTAATTGGACAAGAACTCCTACTACTGAAACGACTGAGGCCGGCAAGTAGAGGATGTAATCGCGATCATAGTCGGGAGCACTAATCAAAGGGGCATTGGATAGTGCCTCTTTTAAATCAACAAAATTGGTTTGGGCATCTTCGTCCCATCGAAATAGGATATCATGATGCAGTAAGTGAAGGAAACCATGCGCGCGAGTGGCATAATCTAGGATAAAGCATCTTAAAAAGTTGGCTTTGCCTTGTAGGCTCTACAGTTGGTGCAAATTCCTAGGTGGTGGAATTTTTTGGATGGCTTGGATCTTCAGGGGGTCCACGGTGATGCCGTGTTGGGAGACGATGAACCCAAGGAGGCTTCCGACGGTGACACAAAATACACATTTGAGGGGGTTCAAACGGATATTGTACTATCGACATCATTGAAAAAATGACTGGTAATTTATCAGGATGTTGTGTTCATTTCTTGGATCGAGTAGTGAGGTCATCCAAGTAAGAGAGAATGATGCAAGCGAGATCATGGAAAACGTAAGTAATGGCCCATTGGAACGTTGGACCTGCATTTTTTAGTCCAAAAGGCATGACACGATATACGAAAGTACCCCATGGGGTGGTAAATGTGGTTTAATACTGATTTGTTGGATGGATTTGAATTTGGTTGTAGCCGGAAAATCTATCCATGAAGGAAAAGGCCTCGTGGCCAGCACAATCATTGATAATTTGGTCGATGAAAGGGGTTAGGAAGTTATCTTTGGGACAAGCATGATTGAGATCATGGAAGGCAATGCAGATGTGAATAGTGCCCTATTTTTTGTTAACAGGGATAGGGTTGGAGACCCATGAGGTATACGTGATGGGGTATATGAACCTAACAATGCGTAACTTGTCAATTTCGGCTTTGATAGCCGCATCTTTGGATGGGTGAAGTGGGTGTTTCTTTTGACGTACTGGCTCAACATCAGGCCATGTGCTGATGTGATGTTCAACAATATAAGGATCGAGGTCGGGGATCTCTGTTTATGACCAACAAAAAAAATCCTAGTATTCCTGAAAGAGAGCTTTGTAAGCAGCGCCAATGGTGATTTCCTCTATGATTCTTGGTTTCATGGAAATGTCAATTTTGACAGTGGGGGAAATATTGGCCATGTTTCCTTCTTCAAAATAATCTGGGGAAGGGATAGGGTTATTGAACCAATCTATATGCCCGGATGGGATAAAATCATTGGTTTCAATTGCACATATGGATGCTCGGCTAGGAATTTCAAAGGATTCCTATGAGAGGAAGAGTGCTCGGTGATGGAGCACATTCCATGGGAAATAGGGGATAGTTATTTCTTATAAGATATCTTCGTCACAGTGAAAAATGTTATAATATAGGGGATCCAAGGAAGTGATATTGGTGAGTGTCACTGTGTGATTGTATTTAGGTGGTGAAGACGTAGAGGGGGTATCGCAACTATGGTGCGATGACGCGCTTGACATAAACCAAATGTCCAGACACTGTGGTTTTGTGCTTGACGTAAACTGTGGTTGGGGGTAATATTTCCTTGGGGAAATGAACTAGGAAATTGGGAGGATTTGGGGGAAAATCCTCAGACAGTCTATCCATGAACCATGGAGGGGTGGGAAGTGACTCTAGCTCAAGGGAGGGGATGTGAACAATATTGGGAGAAGGAATAGAGTAAATCACCTGCATCAAAGGAAGTGAGGTAGTTGGAATATTTTGAATAAGGGTCATTTGACAATGCCTATATTCCATGATCAAAGGACACCGGTATGTGAAATGATCAAGTGAGTCACAAAGAGAGGAAGGGAACCTCATCCATTTGTTGACTAAGGTCATGACATATTGTATGTCGGTGACGTGGTGATCCAGGTGGATCCAAAACTGCTAAAAAATACTCAAATGCAGAAAAGGAGAATCTAGGAATGACCCAGAAGTCTCAGAAGGGTCCCTAGGCTCAGAAAATGCTCAAAAATCAAAGTTTTCATAATTGGATTAAACCAATGCCATTGTGTCCATCTCGTTCTCCCGATTCCAGCCATATATTTACTTTCTCAAACGGATCTCATATGAAGAAGTTATGACACTCTAAAGTTTTTTGAAAACAACGATAAAAAGTCAAACAATCAATAGGCCGTACTAATGACGTCAGTATGATGTGTCACCTTCTAAAAGATAACAGTTTGGTGGATCCAGCCAAATCTAGAGGAGGTTCACTAAGTTTGGTGAACTGATTAGCGGTCCTTCTTATTTAATCGAGCACGCAAAATGAGGCAGAGGAGGAGTTGGGAGACACTGCATTGGAATCCATGCCAGGGGATGTCCCAAGTGACATGCTCAGAAATAGCTCGACTTTATACTCAAAAGTTGTAGAATTTTGAGAGGTTTCTGAATATGCTCTTTATTTCTTCATAAGAGTAGTTGAACAACAAAGTGCCTTCAGAATAGGAGTGGGCATGCTTTTCAAGACTATACAGATCTGACAGACAAACGCTGCATTGGAATTCATGCCAGGAGGTGTCCCAGGCGACCTTCTCAGAAATAGGTCGACTTTATACTTAAAAGTTGCAGAATTTTGAGCAGATTCCAAATATGCTCTTTGTTTTTTCATTAGAGTAGACAAACAGAAAAGTGCCTCTAGATCCCATTTGAATGAGCCAAGCATACTCGAGTTTACAGTCAAAAGTTGCAGAATGACTTTTTCCAGCCACCTATAATGTTTGTTTCTGCCCAGAATTGCAGATCTGAAAGTTGGTTTTTGAGAGATCTTATGTAAGCCTTTTATTTGTAATTTTTAAGCATTTGAGATTAATTAAAGAGCGGTCACACTGTTGGAGTGGAACCAGAGACGTAGCCAGGAAGTCTGGTGAACTCCGTTACCAATTCTTGTTCATAGATGGTTTGCTTACATGTTTATGTGCTCATATGCTTGATAGATATTCTTTAATTTTTCATTACAAAGATGGTTAACAGTTAAAATTTCACATGCAAATAATGGTTAAAAGATCTTAAATTTTAGATCAAGTTAAATTTCAGATCAAGTTGGTATCAAAGTGAGGTTAACCATTGCTTTGTGAGTTGATGTTAACAAGATCCAAGCTTTAGTGTGGTGAAGGAGAACTTGAAGAGTTCGATCCAGTGATTGGATCAAGAAGAGGAAGGATGTCTTCACCAAAAGGAGAAGAAGCAGTTTCTTCTATCCCTTTTGTATGGGAATTTATGAAAGCCTTCATGAGAATGCAAACGATGGTAGAGGATCTCTATCAAGATTGAAAGAAAGGTGGACCATCTCATACAGAAGATAAAAAAGAAGGAGGTGGTGAGGAACCCCCTAAAACCCCACCAACTTCTCCATATTTTCTTGATGGATCTATTCCTTCTCCATTTGAAAAGAAAAAAACAAAAGTTGATCTTAATATGCCTCATTTAAAGGTTGATATTAAGTTTGAATTACCTATGTATAATGGAGAACTTAATGTTGAACAATTGGATAATTGGATCCGTCAAATTGAAGTTTATTGTAGGATTCAAAGGTTTACTGAAGATGCTGTTAAAATTCAGTTGGCTTCTCTCCGACTTAGAGAGACTGCTCTCATTTGGTGGGAGAGCAGATCTCAAGAGGATCTTGCCACAAAAGGCAAAACCATTTCCTCTTGGTATGAGTTCATTTCAGCACTTAAAAAACAATTTTAACCATTAGGGTATATGCAACAAGCTATGATGGATTGGCATAATTTGAGACAAAGTAAGGGACAAAGTGTGCAAGAATACACACAAGAATTTCGAAAAAGAGTATTGATACTTGGTATACCTCTCTACACTCAGGAAACTCTTCTCAAATATATAGGAGGATTGCATACTTATTTACGTCATATGATATTGATATTTAATCCGACTAACCTTGATGAGGTATGTGTTCAAGCAACTCACATTGAGTCAAAAGGGAAGAGTGTTCATGATGTTTCTTCAGCTGAATCCATCCAGGCAAAAGAAGGAAAGGAAAAGCAGAAAGTTAAACATGTAGCTACAATGAAGAAGGGTGATGAGAGACCTACATGCTCACATTGTCAAAAGAAAGGGCATGAAGAGGCAAAGTGTTGGAAGCTACATCCAGAAATGAAACCGAAGTGGTTTAAGGATCGGAAGGGAAAGCAAGCAGCCACGGTTATCGTTGAGGACCTTGGATCAGATTCCGAGGATGAAACAAAGATAACAATCGTAGGTGTGAAAGGTAAATCTATTGTTGATAATGATGTTAACATTGGTTCTTCATGTGCTTCTACTTCTAAAGATGATGACAATTCTAAGGATAGAAAAATGAATGCATTGTTTCATATAAGAGTGATTACAAAACAAACAAAGGTCGACACACTCATAGATAGTGGATCTCAAGATAATCTTATTTCAGAAGTAGTTAAGCAATTGGGATTAACAACAAAACCACACAAGAAACCTTATCCATTAGGTTGGGTATGCAAAGATAAAAGATTACAAGTAACACAACAATGTGATCTAAAGTTT
>JZKD02S0005571.1:859282-878279 GCA_000966675.3 Picea glauca
CAGCATAACAATACATAGAATTCCTTGAGAAAGTGATGGTTCTTCATGGATTTTTATAGCATGGCATTGGGTGATTATGTAACCCTTTTGAGGTGTGAAAAGGGGCTCTTTAGGGATCAATTAGGTCTTTGACCAGCCTACCATGCGGATTCAGCTCAAATTTGATGTCAAATCAGCTTGGGAGCTGATCCATTAGTGGTTGGGAGGCCGACCAATTTCAATAAATGCGTCGTTTAGCAGGTGCGCGGGTTTTTCGCCCAACAGCTGCACATCGTGCGGTTATGCGCGCATTGTACATTGCTGTTACACGCATATGCGCGTGCACCCTGGTTCTGTAAAGCGCCCTTTAATTTTTGGGTCATTTTGTATAGTTTTTGACCCTTTTGCCATGCTGTGGAATTAATCTTGTGCCATGAATGACTTCTTTCCTGTTTTGACGATGTGGAGTTCTTGTCGCCATGTGCGGACAAAATTTCAGTGATAACAGATGCCAAAAATGCATTGTACTTATTGCAACAGGAGTGGACATCAGAAGGCTAGTTCTTGGAAGCTTAATCCAGAGCTTTGTCTCAGGAAGGACAAAAGGATTGGACATTCACTCATGAAAGAAGAAGGATTATCTGGGAAGTAAGAGGAACGTCGTGAGGGAAAGAAACCAGTCACTTGGTATTTCCAAAAGTGGATGTCACAACTTCATTGTACTTTGCTTCCATTAATGTAATCACACATGTTGAAATGATGACCTATTATAACATCATTTTTGTACAACATCGTGTTTTTGTTTTTCTCATTATGAGTATATAATCAGTTAAAGTCCATTTTTGTAACCTTTTGGGGACCAAAAGGTCCTTTAGTGGGGAGGTGTGATCCAGAATCGAATCTAGGAGCCTGATAGGGCTCAAAAATGAAAGTTCTTGGAATCGGATGAAACTAATTCCATTGCAACCGGCTCGTCGAGCTGATTCCGGCCACATATTTTCTTCCTCTAACGGACACCATATGTGAGAGTTTTCACACTCTGATCATTTTTCCAAATAGGCAAAAAGTCAAATAGGTCAATAGTCAAAAAGTCAAACCTGACGTCAACATGATGTCATCATGTTGACGTGGCAGCATGATTCGTGGCAGAGGCATAGTTGGTAGTAGGTTCCATATAGCTGATGTGGACCAGCCAGGAAGTGACACGTGTCATCATTGGAAGGGTGACACATGGCATGCTTGGACAGGTGCCACGTGGCCCTACCGTACGGTGACACATGGCAGACAAAATCAGGTACAGTGCAGACAGGTGGTAGGTATGGTCAGTTGCCAACTGGTCCAATTGGCGTTCAACGTGTGGCAGAATTCATGGATGAATAAAGGGGTGCCACGTGGCCCAGACATGGGTTGCCACATGGTTCCCATGTATTGGTTCATGGTTTACAAAAGTTATGGAGTGTTTGGGTTTCAAATTGGAGACCTCCCACGAGCTACGCATTCACAGAGTTGGGCTAGCCGGGCCACCCACAGATGATTCTTATTATCAATATGGAATTTTTTTTATTTAAAGTTTATTTTAATATACGGTGGACGGAAAAAGGGATGGGGCCTAGCCCCATCCCTCGGCGTAAACTTACCACGGGACCTTCCATTGTGACCAGTGCATTAACCCTTGACATGTGGAGTCTGGTAATGGGAATAGCCCCTGGTTACGATATATTCCACCAGATGAACAGATAGCATGAGTCCAGGATCCGACGGATGGGCACTGGATTTGTGTGTTGATGTGGATCCTATGGACAAGGAACTTCCACGTGGAAACCAGGTGTGGTGCAAGGTTTAGGAGCTCAGTTCGGGGGACTTGTTCCCATTTCCATTTGACACATGACCCAGTTCTGCATTTTGGGCGCGGGAAGATGGTGGTTGGTGCTCTGTTCAGGACTTAGTCCAATTGAAATATGCCATGTGACCTAAAGTTTTGGTGAATGGGCCAACGTGCAACCCTTAAGGGCTGGCACTTGGCCATATTAATTGCATATGACCATATTTAGGGGGAGAGCACCCATTTTGGGGGGCTTATCCCAAATAGTTATCCAAAGTGGGCTTTTACCCTTATGTTAGTTGATTTTAAATGATTTTAGGCCTGTTATTAGAGATTTTTGGCCAATATTGGGGGATATTGGGCCCTTTTTTAGGCCAGATCTTGGGATGAGGTTGGGAAGACAATAACCAACTTCAAGACTATATAAACCAGGCCTTCTTGAGGCCATGGGGGGATCAGTGGTGGTTCAGAATAGTTTTATGTTGCCTTATTGTTGAGCCAAAGGCCATTGCTATGCAGGGAAGCTATTGAGGAGCACACCTTTGCAGGCCATTTTAAGGAGCCTCGTTCATCTGATTTGGGTTTTGTCAGTTTTCATGGGTTCATGATATCTGGTATAACAAGACCATCTCATTGTTGTAACCTTTTGTCACTATCATGATGTACTTGTAAAGCTTCGAACAGAAATAAGCAAAGCCCACCGATACAAGGCCCGGAGACGTAGGCAAAGATTGTCGAACTTCGTTATCACATTTGTGTTATGGTTTGTTGTTGTTTATTTATTTGTTTCAGATCTGTATATGTGTATATGGATGTAATAACTTCTCATATCTTCTTCCTCTTTCTTTAAGATTCCTAATTGGTTAATCAATACATGCATAATAACTCAACCATAGTCATGTAAAAGATATTTTCGAATCATTGGGAGGGCTCTTGAATACCCTATTTGAGAGATATTTTTACAATGATAAACTAGAAAGAAAATGGTGAAGAAATCTAAGCCTATTCCATCAATAGGTGAAGTGAATATATTATTGAGATGTTGCTAGAATGCTCCAAGAAGAAAAGAGGTTTCTTGAGGGAGAATAGAGGCAGCATAACAATACAATGAGATTCTTAAATTCTTAGTGCACCCATGGCCTCCTTTTATAGCATGTCTTTGAGGCAATATTCAATTGGTTATTAGTGTGTACAAGGGGCCTTTTAGGGCACCCTTAGCTCTTTGACAATCCCCCCATTCAGATTCATATTTGATTTCAGGGTCAAATCAAGTTGGGAGCTGGTCCAGAAGTGGCTAAGGGGACGATAAGAACCATAAATGTGTCTTTCATAGGTGTGCACGGGTTTTCTCGTAAACAGTCCTGCATATGGTGCAGTGTGTGCTCTACGGGCTTCTTTGTCCTACACACTGTGCGCGCGCTTCCTTTAGTGTTTTAGCTCATGTCAATTTTTTGACCAGTTGTATAGTTTTTGCCTCTTGGAAATTCTTTTTTGGTGTTGCAGGTGAACTAATAGGTGTTTGGAGATGTTGTATTGTTGTAACCATTTTCATGCGATGTTGCAGATGAAATTTTAGTGATAACACCATTATCCAACTGCCTTCATTACATCTTGTCTAGATGATGTCACATATAGTAAGCTACCAATCATTGACCTATATTGCCTCTGGTCTATATACTTTGAATCATCATCTTTGCTCAACTTGAAACTAGTTTTCATAGGAGTGGTAACTAGTTTTCAATCTTCCATTATGAACCTCTTTAGCATTTCTCTAATATACTTAGTTTGAGAAATAAAAATTCCTTGGTTGCTTTGACGTATCTGAAGACCTAGAAAGAAGGATAGTTCTCCAAGTAATGGAATTTCAAATTTATTTTCCATATCGTTTGCAAATTTATGGCTTAACCTATCATCAATACTTTCAAAAATAATATCATCAACATAAAATTCAATTAGTAAAATACTATCTTGAGTTACCTTGATGTAGAAGTTGTTTTTTTCACTTCCTTTTCTGAACCCTTCCTAATGTAGATATTTATCTAGTCTAAAGTATTGTTATCTAGGATCATGTTTTAGACCATACAAGGCCTTATTCAATTTACACATATAATCTGTTTTCTCTGACAAATGAAATCCTTCTAGTTGTTCAATGTAGACTTCTTCAAGTTTCCCATTCAGAAAATTTGATTTCATGTCCATCTGATACACTTTAATATTCTTGGAGCATGCATAATATAGGAGCAATCAGATTGCTTCCATTCTGAAAATTGGAGCAAATGTCTCTTCAAAGTCGATTCCTTCAACTTGTGTGTATCCTTTACATACCAATATAGCTTTGTTCCTTGTAACCTGTCCATCTTCATTCAGTTTATTTCTGAATACCCACTTTGTGCCAATCACATTATTATTCTTTGTTCTTGGAACCAATTCCCAAGTGTCATTCTTCTCTATTTGATCCAATTATTCATCCATGGCCTTATTCCAAAATTCATCCTTTCTAGCCTCTTCAAAAAAATTTGGTTCAATCATAGATGAGAGTGCTACGTACGTTTGTTTTGGTGAACAGATTCTTCTTCTAGTCTCAACTCTTGCATATTTGTTTCCAATAATCTAATTTGAAGGATGATTCTTCTGTACTTGTTTGCTAGGTGTCTTTGGAGGCACTTGTTGAACTTGCTCTTTTACTTCTGTAAAGTTGTTCCATTGATTCATTTTCTTCTTCCTTTAATTCACGTCCACCTGTTTCATCAATTGTTACATTGATACTTTCAAAACTTTGTTCAAACTCAAATTGTAACACTTGTATGCTTTCCTTGTACTTGAGTAACCAACAAGTACTCCATTTTCCACATGAGATTCAAACTTTTCCATTCTTCCATTTTCTCTTTTGATGTAGCATTTTCTTCCAAATACTCTGAAGTGCTTCACATTTGTTTTTCTTCCTTTCCATAACTCGTAGGGAGTTTTGTCAGTGTTGTTTCTAAGCATTACTTTGTTTTGAATGTGAATCGTTGTATGCATTTCATGTGTCCAAAAGATATCTATCAATTTGGAATCCATTAACATTGTTCGAGCCATTTCCTATGTAATTATCATCCATTATGATAATGTTCCTTTGTCTCTGAACCACTATTTGAACCAATATATGAGTCCATGCTCTCGTCCATACTTTCCAAGACTTTACTTGCACAATTTTCCATAATGTTGACCCATTTATCACTATACTATCATGAAGTCTTGATTAATCCATCAAATTGTACTTCTTCTAACTGACTGCTTTGTATATGTCTTCTCAAACTCTGCAAGCTACTCGAAGGATGGTTATTTGGTCTGTCACATCTATCGCATAGACTCCCCCTGTCTAATATTCATATTACCTAGGAGTCTCTAAGCTGGATGGATCAGAACAATTCTTGATCTGATGTGTATTCATAATCATCTTCATTGGTAGATTCATCATCATCTTCATTGGTAGATTCATCATCTCTCCGAGATCTGACTTCTTTCTTTCTGTCTATGGATTCATCTTTCACTACAATGCCTAAAAGTACAATCTCTTGAACCTGTTCCTTATTTACATGTCCTTCTTTTCTTTCAGTTATTTTCCAAACCTTTATGTATCTAACATCTTTCTTTTTCTCTATATAATTTTCTTCATCTCGTTTTATTGCCAATCTTGTGAACTCTGGGACCTAGTCTTTGTTCACATGTTCTTGATTTTTTCTTATCCACACTTTCTTACATCTAATATCAATGTTCTCTTTCATGGAAGTATCGATCATGCTTCTATAATCACTAGCTATGTGTCCATATTTATGACATTTGTAACATTCAATGTTGCGTGGGGACACATAGGAATTTATTGCTTGAACATTTCTTTTATAATCCCTACAATATGCAACCTTCTGTCCAAAGTTAGTACAATAAAAACAATGAAAATAAAATAAATTTGCATACCTGGGAGTGAATGATATTCTTTGTGGCACAGTCCTTATGAATTTTTTCCTTGACTGATCATGATCATGATTGAAGCTTCTTTGTGGCTTGAACATGGATGGTCTTCTTGAAGATGTATCTTCAATAGTTTTCTTAGATTCCAGTTGACCATGATTCCTTCCTTTGAGTACTTTTGCATAACTCTTTCTATTTTATTCATTCTTATTTTCTAGCAACCTAGAGTGCTTCTCTTCATTCTCTATAGCTGATGTGGATTCTTTTGTATCTTCAACGTTCTTGTTGAGCTTGATGATTTTAGTTCTCAATGTGACAACTTATTCTTTATTCATTATCCGAGACTTCATGAATTATTTGGTTATTTTCCCTTCTTCAAGCTGAATTTTTAATGTGATTATTTATTCTTCAAGTCCTTTCTCTTCTTGACCAAACTCTGCCTCAAGATGGTTTAGATCGTTAGTTCTTTCCTTAAGATGATCTGTCAATATCTTCTCTCTCATTTATGCTTCTTCCTTCTGTGCTTCTATGTTAGCTTCCAAATACTATTTTTGATATTCAAGATTTTCTTCGATCTTTCTGGCTTCTTCTCACTGAGTTCTTAAGTTCTCGATGACCCATTGGGCTTCTTAAAAAATATGAACACTTTCCATTTGTTTCATAAATTATTTCTTGAGTGATTTGTTTTCTTCTCTTAGTTCATCTAAAGCACTAATCAATTCTCTGGTGATTATGTACTCTTCATATTATGAATCTGTTTGACATGGTGAACATAATTCTTCTTGATCTGTATCTTCATCTTCTTTGGCATTTTCTCAATCTGGGATGGGTGAAGAATATATTCCATGTAACTTATCCCAAAGTTCTTTGGTTGATGAACATTTACCAACCTTTTCTCTTACCGGATTAGGTAATCCTTCCCAGATGAAATCCATTTCTATTTTTTTATTCTTCTTCAATTCCTTCTTGGTTGCAGTCTTTACCCTTTTTGAACTATCATATTTTGTAACAAGTGATAGTTAAATATAATGTCCCTTTGCCTGTAAAACTTCTTTCATCCTTATGCTCCACATATCATACTTAAAACCATTATGAGCATTAAACATTGGTACTCCATTCTTAGAATAATCCATGATCTCCTTCCAGTGGTTAAAATGTTTCCTGAAGGAACTGGCTCTGATACTAATTGTTGGATTACTTAGAGGGGGGGTGAATCAATAATAGAACAATTTAATCCCTTTTAACCATATAATGCAAGTGTTATATCAGTGTAGCATTATCATCCAATAATTGCAGACTAAATAAACAATGAACAAATTAGCAATCATACACATACACAGTACATCAATGTTTTTACGTGGAAACCCAAAGCGGGAGAAAATCACAGAATGTTTTTTCTTATATGTATTGAAGAATTACATTCATTGGAAGCACCAACTTCCTTTGTTTTCCAGCTGCAACTGGAATGAGGCTCCAACTCTCTATTTTCTCAGGCTACAACCTGAGGGAAGCTCCAACTCCCCAATTCTTTGGCTACAACTAGAAGGAGGCTACAACCCCCTATGTTCTCCAGCTACAACCACAAGGTGGCTATAATCACCTGTCCTTGCCCCATCCAACCGCCCTGAAATATAAATGTCAAATGTAGACAACCAGTCACTATCACTGAATCAACCACTGCCATAGTCAACCTGTCACTGCCAACCTGTACCAATAACCTGTAACAACCTGTACCAATCAACCTACACCAAAAAACATGTACCAATAACCTAAACCAACATGTACCATGCATCAACTGTACATCAATGATGACTCACCAAGCTGTACCAACATCATAAACTATACACCTCATGTATGTGCCAACTCATCAACTATATACCTCATGTATGTGCCAACTCATCAACTATACACCTCATGTATGTTCCAACACATCAACTATTTGTTTCAACCATGCACCCAACATGTACCTCAACCATATACCAAAGACATACACCAATATAACCATCAAAAGTTATGTAACAATTCATCATTCTATCCATAAACCAAACACCATAAACCCTTACATCAAACCATGTGCCACAACCTCATTGTTATGTAACCTCAAGCTAAACCAACAACTTCAGCAACACATCACAACCAAAAGACCAATATCCATATGCCAAATACCAACAACAAAATACCAACTATATCCCTCAATAAATCTGATATATGCAACAATATTGAACATCCAATACCATCTCAAGAGATAAACCATAGCTCACAAAACATACCTCAAACAAGATGTGCCATATCTCTCATAAATAGACCCCAACCATGTTGTTGCCGCGATTTTTCTGCCACACTTTTTCTGCCGCACTTTTTTTTCTGCACTTTTTCTGCCGTGATTTTTCTATCGTGATTTTTATGCCACTTTTTCTGCCATGATTTTTCTGTCACACTTTTTCTGCCATGACTTTACTATCGCACTTTTTCTGCCGCACTTTTTCTGCCGCACTTTTCCTATCGCACTTTTCCTAGCGCACTTTTTCAGCCACACTTTTTCTGCCGCACTTTTCCTTCTGCATTTCTTCTGCCGCACTTTTCCTTCCACACTTTTCTCCATCAATAATACCTTCCAAAATAACCTTTCACAAAGTATAAATTCAATGATATTCAATAGGTTCAAGTGTGATTAAATGAGAGAGCCTTACCTCTTATTTATACTTTCATGTAGCATCCCACTTTCCTTATTTTAGGGAGTTCTCCATTAACTTTATTATTTAAATAATTGTTTTTGCAAACACTTTGACTACTTTGACCTTTGGGGCTTCTAGATGACTCATGAGGGTTCTCCAACTTCACATGGCCATAACTCTCTAACCGTGAGGAGTTATGTGACGTTCCACATACCACCGGAAATGGAATGACATGTAATATCCATCTAGAATAGTCTTACCTGCAAATATATCAAAAATCATACCATTATTCATCAAAAAAATTTGGGTCCATTACCCAAACCTTTGTGTTGCCAGAATTTGGTACTAGACTTTCTTCAAGGGTTGATATCAATGACAATCAACCCAATTAATCAACATATGTGCCATTGCCACTATTAGATTTGTATGAAGTGGTAGGTATGGACCTAGAAGTGGAGTTTGCATTGGGTTTGTTGGTGGTGCAGGTATGTGTCCTCCCATCGTGGGACCATGAAAGTTGTGGAGGTGTGGGGGAAGGATAATATGGGTTAAAATGATCCATGGACCCAATCAACCCATCTGCGGCATGTGATGCTTTTGGTTTATCTTGAGAAAAGGGTAAAAGGAGAGGAGCATATGGTAATATGGTGTAAAGGTACCTCATTGGGAGTAAATGAGGTCAAACCGTTGAGCCATTGTGATGGTTTCTTCTTCATTTTGAGGTAGAGTAATGGCCACATCCTTGGCTATGACCGATACTAGTGATTTAATAAACTAGTCTAATCATTATTGTGGGATGGTATCTACCTTGCAAATGCTTTTTCTTTGATGCCATTCATGAATATGATCAACAATGTGGACAGTTGTGGTTTGTTTGAATTCAGAGAGAATATCCAAACTAGTGTCATGGAAGATAGGAATTTGGAAGAAGGATAAGAAGGCCTTACCCAATTATTCGAACGTCATGTGAGACTTTGATTTCTCATCCACATACTATTTAGCAGATGGACCAGTGAGTGTTCTTTGGAAAACTTACAATCAAATGGGATCCTATGTGATGTTATTAGAAGAAAACCACAGGTGGAAGGACATGATGTGTCTGGATGGGTCCTCTGCTAGTTTCCCTTCTAGCTTTAGGATGTATGAAGGTAATTTTGTGGGCATGTTAGGCCAAGTGGGATCATGTAAAGTAGGGTCATTTGTAAGCTTGGTAAAATCTAGAATGTTTATAGATGCCAAGTATGGTAGGTTGGGAGCTAGCGTAACCATGGTATTTGTTGGATGAGAGGTAGTTCCTTGTGAGGAAGGTTGGGAACTCATTCCTTGTACGAAAGTTTGATCTCCTCCTCTTTGTGAAGGAGAACTAGTGGGTGGGTTGTTAGGGATGTTGGTGTCGATAAAGGTGGAACTGAGCAGGGTTGATCCTAAAATTGTTGTAGTCACACTTGTATGTGATGGTTGAGTTTATGCGTTATACAAATTAGGGATACCTTCCAATATTGGATGAAGGTTCTATAGGCATCTAGAATGATGAGGATTTTGTGGTTCCCCTATGATTCTAGACTAGCTATAAATGTGTGTAATTTATGATGAGAGAAATAAATGAACAAGTGGGTATTGTATTTTTGGACTATCTCAACAATGTCATTCAATAATGGATATCATACATAAAACAACTAAAGAAACAACAATGTAGGGTTGTTTGGGATTTATTCGCACGAGGGAATAAAAGTAAATTGCACGTGTCCTAATAGGTGTATCCTCCTTCCTCTCAAAAATAACATTGGGCCTTCCAAAAGTAGTCAATAGTGGGGCCTTCCAAAAGCACTCAAATATATGATAAAAATTTTAAGTGTGTAGTGAGGTGCTCTTGTGTGCAAATGGTGAAAATGGTGTCAACAAGATTTTGAATAAGTTAATGTGCAAGATTTTAGCATGTGGACATCGTGTGGTCCATTACAAATATTGATTAATATAACTTACTAAATGTGTTTCGACAATCCTTGTGTAATTCAAAATCCCTAGATCACTAGAAATGTGGACATATGGGCCCTTAATTTTGATCCTTTAAACTCCCTAAGATGTTGTATAATCTAACAAAATAGAAACTTCTCCTATATTGCAAATCATGTGGACATTGGGTCCTTATAGATTCCTTTAAATTCCTAGGTTGTTTTGATTTCTTTAAAAGCTTTGAAACTATCCTAACTTTGCAAGCATGTGGGCATGTATGGGACCTTTACAAATTTAAGATTATGTTTCAATTTTTCAAAAGAAAACTAAGAGGTATTGGCCTCTCCTAATTGACGATTTAATGATTTTCTAGAGGGAGATGGAACTTCTTAATATATTTTTTTCTAATTTCCCAAGATCACAATGAATGTGAGGGAAAGAGCATAATAGGGATGCCAAAATAAGTTCCTAGTCCTGAGCGATTCAATGGTTGTGAAAACAAAACAACTATACTAAGAATTAAAATCTTGAATTTTACCATCCATGTGGTAACATAAAGGAAATAATTTATGGTTCTTTTTAGTGCCTAGATTAGTTAATTCCTAATGCAAGAAAGAACTCCAAATTTGGTTTTCATTTCTTTACAAAGTGTAGTAAATGAAAATCTAAAAGCTATTTGGTGAGATCACCTCTGAAAATCTTGCAAAATATGGAAAGAAGAATTTCTACGTGGGTTGTAGTTCTAACAGTCATGCATAATGCAAAAGTGCACAGATTGCGCAAAATCTGCGATAGGGAAATAGAGAGAACGTGCAAATTGCAAAGAGCTATGCGATACTGAAGCCACAATAAGAAAAATTTAAAATGAGGTCTCTCTCTGATCTAGGAGGATCTAAGGATCACTCAAAGAAGTCAAAAAGGATATGAAATGATCATAGAGGTCTAGGAAGATCCACAAATACTAAAAATTAAAGTATTCCAAATGCTCTCGAAAACATCATTAATCCGTAGAGTTCAACGATTTCTTTCAAATGACACAAAACTCACCTCAAACAGAGTTTGTATGCAAAAGTTATGGCTAGTCAAAGTTTGGTCAAACCATGTCAAAGTCAAAGGGGTCAAGGTGACATGTGTCACCACTGCAAGCGTGACATGTGGAATAAACCACACAATTGTAAAGTGATGACGTTACCACACCCCAAGGAGCCATGTGGCATGATCGTATGTTGACTAGGAATATGTTTTGGCAGATGACTGGGAAACCATACATCCATGTGGACTAATCAATCTTTGACATGTGGCATAAGAGAGACAATGAGAGGTCGCCACATGGTGACCTCCCATTGGAAAATTATGGTTAAAATTCACCAAAATTATGGATTCGAGGGGGGTCGAACTCGCGACCTCCATAATCCTTATCAAAGCCTCTGTTACCATCACACCACAACATTAGTTCTTAATCGTATGGGGTTTAATTTGTATTCAAGTTTGGTTAAAGTTGCATTTGGACATAAATTGGGTCGAGGGCCTATCCCTTGACCCATCTTCCATGCTTGTATTTTTTGAAATGTGACCAAACCATAGTCCACGGGAGGGGCTAACAAATATGCCAACAATTATATACATACCATATATAGCATGTGGTTATATAACCATATAACTATATAACAACAAAAACAAAACAACGTGTGCACTATGGAGGATTGAACCTGAAACCTCCAGGATATATTCCAAAGGCCTAACCATTGTGCCAGTGGAATCCTTTAATACGGGATTCCCTAACAAATTACTTAATGATGATGCCGGAAGGTGCAGGAATGAGTTCGACCCACGACCTATTTATAGTTCCTAGTGCCCAATACACACCTCTATATGCACACACTTAGATATCGTACAGATCCCAATGCAGGGCACCAATCCTGAGGCTAGACATACTACATAAATTTGTGTGTAGAGAAGGAGCTAAGTTTGACATTGAATAGAAAAATGTGCCATGAGGTATATTGACTAGACCTAGGCAACTTTACACTCATTTTTCATGATTTTTCATGAGGAGTGTGAATTTGAGGTCTATTTTATTATCATAGGTCATTTGTAAAAGTCTTAGTCCATATTTCCATTAATGAGCACCATAGTGCATCATTTGGTGTGTAAAGAGGGTGTAATTGAGCTAGTTTGCAGTTTAGTCAACTTTGTACTCAAATTTATCATAATTTCGCAAGGAATTAAATGATGAACTCATTTTATTGTTTTGAGTAGTGGAAATAAAGAGAGTTCATTAAATTGGATTTTTGAAAGCCCATGTTGTAATGTAATTTGGTATTTTGAAATGATGGAGAACAATTATACTATATAATGGGACTTTGAAGATGAATTAAAATGTCATCCATATATATAATTTGAGTTCTTTTATTTTTTGCTGTGTCATCTCATCATTCTGTAAATTAATAATCAGTTCATGAATTTTTGGATAAGAAGCACATCATCATTTTTTTGCAAATTACCTCAATACGATCATGAACTTATTATGAATCAAGTTAGATGTTTCATTTATAAATTGTAAAGAAATAAGTGGTGTCTAAGGATTTTCAGATCAAGTGGTATGAGAACTAGTTTTGACATGAAATTGCAAGTTGTTGATGTGATGAGATCCAAGACTTCAGTTGGTGAATATTTTGAAGGCTCTGATCAAGAGGACAATATGAGTCAATATCTCATGAAGTTGAGGCTACAAAAGAATATTAATCGACAGATTTAGATGAATAATTCTGAGTGAAGAATGCAGTTGCAAACTCTCGAGGAAGAGAAGTAGAAGCTGCAAAATCAACTGATATGTCATGAGGAATTCCATAACGGTATTTTTCATGAGTTGGAAAAAAATTTGTAGATCAGAAACCAAGTATTGGCACCATCAATACCAATCCATGAAGATTGGCAGGATGAGAATGTAAAGTCTTTGGTTAAAAAGGGACTACCTCTTTCAAAAGGAATGATCAAGAAGGATGACTCCTCGTATTATTATTTTTTCCGTAAATATGGAGAATGATCGAGGATAAATAAACCAAGGAGAACTTCTGATGAAGAGGTCCTTTATAAGAAGTTAGTTTTACCTTCCAATCTAGATAAAGGTAACATGTGTAAGACATATCCAAAGGAAGATGTGCATATTAAAGGGGAAATGAAGAAATTTTCCACTAATAACACTAGTAATTGGTCTATGTATCCATGTGCTTCATGTAGAACTAGTAACCATGATGTGGATAAATGTCAAAGAAGAAAGTCTGTGTAATTTAATCCCTCCAAGAAGAAGGATAAAGGTAAATATCATTTCTCAAAGTAAAGGAAAAGAGGGAATGATAACAAGGGATCGTCTTTCCAAGATAGGAACAAGACACTCTACTCTTATTGTGGTAAGAGTGGACTTGAGGTCGAGAAGTGTTGGACATTGTACCCGCACTTATGTCTGAAGCAAAACATGAAAGATGTAAAGGCACTTGCAAGAAGACAAATAATAGCTTCAGATGAAGTTAATGTTCTTACTGACAGACTTGAGAACGAATACTTCCTTATGGTTGGTATTGGAAAAGTGATATATGAAGACATCAAGGAATGGTTTGTTGACAATGGCTCATCTTTCCACATGACCGGGATGATATCGATATTTATGACTTTCTCGGAGTCTGACATAGATTGTTATGTAGGATATGGAACTAACACCAGACAAACAATAAATGGGTATGGATATGTAATATTCCAACTCGAGTCGAGACGATTTATGGGAATAGAGAATATTTTATATGTTCTATATTTGAAATTAAACCTACTCTCAGTTGCTACTTGTGAATATGAAGGTAATGCAGTCACATTCCAGAATTTCCATGTACTTGTGTATTCAAGGGAAGATACTTAAGACACAAAAATAGTTCTTGGTATTCACAAAGAGAGGTTATATAGGTTAATGGGAAGACCTATATTTTGGTCTAATGGTTTCTTGGATTCAAAATTAGATTCAACATCAGATTCAATGTCAGATTCAACATCAACGTCAGAGGCATTGTCAGAGATAGGAAGTTGTGAGACTCCTTCCAGTACCAAGGGAAGGATGAGTCCATGAATAAACCATTCATTAGAAAATATTTCATTGTCAATATATATATATATATATATATATATATATACACATGTGAAATCTTATATGCATATGTGTATATCTCCTAAAGTCTATTAGAATGCTTGCAAGTCACTCATTGTAAAATTATAAGAGTGAGAGGGACTCTGTAAAATTTCTATATTGCCACCTTATATGTTGATAAGAGCGAGAAGAATTTTGTAAGAGATTTTCTATATTTCCACCTTACATATTGTTGGAGTGAGAGGAATCTTGTTAAAAGGGATTTATAGATATCCACCTTACATATTGTTAGAAGTGAAAGGAATCACATTAAAAATATTTCTATATATCCACTTCATTCTAAGTGAGAGGAATCTTGCAAAAAAGATTTCTATATAGTCACTTCTTTTAGAGTGAGAGGAATATCATTATCAATATTTCCAAGCCTTTCGACAAAAGTATAGGAAATTGTATTTTCTTGTTATCATCTAAAATACTACATATGGGTTGAATTGTCTAAGTCAACATTGTTGATTCTGAAGAATCGAAGTTGAAGGAATATAAGGATGTTGGCAGTTGGAACATGTAGATCATAAGTACGAAGAGCATCGAAGTAATGTAGAACTTCCTAGAGATGGTAAAGGAGAAATAGTCATATTTTTAAGAGGTATATTTGTAAAGGTGCATGCTATAAGCATCTTTAAAATACTATGTCACGTTCGTGTGGATGTATAGCTTGAAAAAAAAAAGTCAAGTACAAATGGTAATAATACAAATCAAGTTGTTTTTCAAGGAAAGAGAGTAATGGACAGGGAATTCATTTAGATACTCCTACATATACATCAGCAGTACATGAACAACAAGTCCAAAAAGGAAAGGCATATATCAACATTCAACTTGGTTTCATATTGATGAGATAGAATATCTTCAATAGTAGGATATGGGGTGGATGTTGAATACAAAATAAAAGTATTGTAGAGATACAGTGAACATGAATTTTGTTTTCAAGGAATCTATGAGCCAAAACCATAGCTATATTATATTAGCTATAGTGTCAGAGGCCAGAGTCAAAGCCATATTTTATGAGAGGAAAAAATTACACTGATCTAATACCCAATATTGAATATCCAATATGAAGATTGAATTCCAAAATATTCAACAAGATGGAAGAGTGTGTTAGAGTTATCATCATTAACTTGTTGGATGTCTATACTTTTGGAGGTCCAAAAGTTCTTCAGTGGGAAGGTGTGATCCAAGAATATCTAAGGAACACTCACAGAGGTCCAAAAGGATCCAAAATGCTTAGAGAGGTCCAGGAGGATCCACAAATGCTCAAAATTCAAGAATTCCAATTTATCTCTAAATTTCCATCAATGCGTAGAGCCTAGTGATATATTTCTAATGGCACAAAAATCACCTCAAACAGAGTTTTTATGAAAAATTATGGCTAGTAAAAGTTTGGTCAAACAAGGTCAAAGGTCAAAGGTCAAAGTTAAATGGGTCAAGTTGACACATGTCACCAATGCAAGGGTGACATGTAGTACAAATTGTACAATTGTACAGTTATGATGTGGCCACAACCCAAGGAGCCACGTGGCACAACCGTACACTGACTAGGTAGATGTGTTGGCATATGAATATGCAACTGTACATCTAGATGGACTAATCAATTGTTGACATGTGGCATAAGAGAGCCAATGAAAGGTTTCCATGTGGTGACCTCCCATTGGACAATTATGGTTAAATTTTACCAAAATTATGGAGTTGACAGGGTTCGAACCTGTGATCTCCATAATCCTTACCAAAGCCTTTGTACCACCACACCACAAAATTAGTTCTTAACCTTATGAGGTTTAATTTATATTTAAGTTTGGTTAAAATTTCATTTGGATGAAAATAAGGTAAAGGGCCTAGCCCTCGACCCATATTCCATGGTTGTTTGTTGTGCAATGTGACATACCCATAGGGATAACAAACATGGAAAATCTTATATACATACCATATATAGAATATGGTTATATAACCATATAACTATATAACAACAAAAACAAACCAATGCGTGTGTTATGTAGGATCGAACCTGGAACCTTTGGGTTATATTTTAGAGGCTTAACCATTATGCCAATGAAATCCTTTATTATGGGATTACCCAACAAATTACTTAATGATGATGCCTAAAGGTGCAGGAAGGAGTTGGGCATGCGGCCTATTTATGGGCACAGATCCTAATGCTTGAAACGCATCCCTATGTTCACACACTTCGAGATGGCATAGATTCCAATGCAGGGCATAGATCCCAAGGATGTACGGATTTCATAAATTTATGTGCAGTGAAGGAGTTAAGTTTTACATTGCATAGAAAAATGTGCCATGAGGTATATTGACTTCACTTAGGCAACTTTATACACAATTTTCATGATTCTTCGCAAAAAGTGTGAATCTAAGGTCTATTTTATGATCAGAGGTCACTTGTAAAAGTATTAGTCCAGATTGTCATTAATGAGCACCATAGTGCATTGTTTGGAGTGTAAAGAGGGTGTAATTGATTCAATTTGGAATTTGGTCGACTTTACACTCAAATTTTTCATAGTTTCATAAGGAATACAATAATAAACTCAGTTTCTTGTTTTGACTAGAGAGTCCAATAAATTGGCTTTTGGAAATCCCATGTTGTAATGTAATTTGGTATTTTGAGATGATGGAGAACATTCATAGTATCTAAAGGGACTTTGATTATGAACTAATATGTCATCCATATATGTAATTTGAAATCTTTTATTTTATGTTGTGTCATCTCATCATTTTGCAAATTAATCATCAATTTATGAGTTTTTGGATAAGAATCCCATCATCATTTTTTTGCAAATCACCTCAATACGATCAAGAAATTATTCTAAATCAAGTTAGATATTGCATGTATATATTGTAAATAAATAAGTGGTGTATAAGGATTTTTGGATCAAGTGGTATCAATTACATCCCTTAATAATGAATACAATATCTCTATATATACTTATTCACACTTACACATGAGGCACCTTTACTATTAGGCCAACCCTATTACATATAAATATACACATTACATGTACATTGAACCCATATATTCCCCACCTTGGGGTAAAATCATATACATTTAACCCAATATATGCCCCCCCTTGGGGTCATATCGGGACTAGTCACAAACCCTAAATTCCATAGAAAATATATATTAAATTGTTATGAAGAAAAACCTAAAAAATTTACCAAACATAATTCATTATTTCTCCTTATTCGTCTAAAAAATTCTCTATTTGAATCGTTCCGGAAAGAAAGTTATAGTCAAAATTCCAATATGTCTCGGTTAAAAGATCGAAACCCTAGGATCATATGCTCTAAAACCAAATTTTATGAACAAAACTTAAAAGTAGTCAATGAATACAATTCACTTCAAGGGGGAAACCTCCTTTTACAATATATCCAATAACACAAGATGAGATTTTTATACAAATTATTCTCCTTTATTATAAATATGAGATAAATTGAGCATGATGTAACCTAGCACTAAGTCGACCTAGTTATAACTAATAAACTAATAATAAAAGAGTGTTAGGGCCTTGACATGAGGTCTTAGGGGCATTATAAATGAAGACACCTCCTTTCAAGACTCTTATTATTCATTTAATTTGGAAAAATTCCATGCAAATTACAACTACACTTGGAGATGGGAAACCTCTATATAAGAAAAAAAATGTGCAAGCAAATTTATTAAAAATTGTTTTATGAGAAGGAAAGAGACACACTACCATCTATAAGAATAGATGGATTCCCTTCCATGCTTGGGAAATGAAAGAAAATAAGTGATATGACAACAATTCAATCCCTAGTGCAACATTGTTTTTTCATTGATATAGCATTGTCTAAAAAGAGGACACAAAAAATTGACGACACCCCAAAATCAAGACATTGAGAATCAATTGTGAACAACACATTAGAGAAATTTTGAGGTGAAAAATAGACCTCAAAACAAAATGTTCTATCAGCGTCAACTTTAAAAGAACCAATAGGTTTCGATATGACAATTTCAACCATAAGGGTAAATAGTTTTGGAGGAAAATAAAAATAATTTTTTTTTTATCATACTTTCGACTTATTCCTTATATGTTTACTCAAATTTCAAGTGTAGGCACTCATTGGATGTGGAAGAAAATTTTGCATCCAACGAGTACCCAGTTTTCATACTTTAAATAGACCCATATTGAGATAAACTGGGAATACATGAAAAAAATGTTTCTTGAAAATAAACATGTTTTTTCATGATTTTTAAAAGACCCACAATGAGATAAACTAGAAATACATGAAAAGAAAGTGTTTCTTTTTAATAAACACATTTTTGCATGTATTTCCAAATTATCTCATTGTGGGTCTATTAAAAGTATGCAAAGTGGGTGCTTGTTGGATGCAGTATTTAATTTGGCATCCAATGAGTGCCTACAATTCAAATTTGAGTAAACCTATAAGGAGATAAGT
>JZKD02S0005571.1:878329-898240 GCA_000966675.3 Picea glauca
TATATATATATATATATATATACACATGTGCAATCTTATATGCATATGTGTATATCTCCTAAAGTCTATTAGAATGCTTGCAAGCCACTCATTGTAAAATTATAAGAGTGAGAGGGACTCTGTAAAATTTCTATATTGCCACCTTATATGTTGATAAGAGTGAGAGGAATTTTGTAAGAGAGTTTCTATATTTCCACCTTACATATTGTTGGAGTGAGAGGAATCTTGTTAAAATGGATTTATAGATATCCACCTTAGATATTGTTAGAAGTGAGAGGAATCTCGTTAAAAACATTTCTATATAGCCACTTCATTCTGAGTGAGAGGAATCTTGCAAAAAGGATTTCTATATAGCCACTTCTTTTAGAGTGAGAGGAATATCATTATCAATATTTTCAAGCCTTTCAACAAAAGTATAGGAAATTGTATTTTCTTGTTATCATCTAAACGACTACATATGGGTTGAATTGTCTAAGTCAACATTGTTGATTCTGAAGAATCGAAGTCAAAGGAATATAAGGATGTTGGCAGTTGGAACATGTAGATCATAAGTAGGAAGAGCATCGAAGTAATGCAAAACTTCTTAGATATGGTAAAGAAGAAATAGTCATATTTTTAAGAGGTATATTTGTAAAGGTGCATGCTATAAGCATCTTTAAAATACTATGTCACATTTGTGTGGATGTATACCTTGAAAAAAAAAGTCAAGTACAGATGGTAATAATACAGATCAAGTTGTTTTTTAAGGAAAGAGAGTAATGGACAGGGAATTCATTTAGATACTCCTACATATACATCAGCAGTACCTGAACAACAATTCCAAAAAGGAAAGGCATAGATCAACATTCGACTTGGTTTCATATTGATGAGATAGAATATATTCAATAGTAGGATATGGGGTGGATGTTGGATACAAAATAAAAGTATTGTAGAGATACAGTGAACATGAATTTTGTTTTCAAGGAATCTATGAGCCAGAACCATAGCTATATTATATTAGCTATAGTATCAGAGGCCAATGTCAAAGCCATATTTTATGAGTGGAAAAAATTACACTGATCTAATACCCAATATTGAATATCCAAGATGAAGACTGAATTCCAAAATATTCAACAAGATGGAAGAGTGACTTAGAGTTATCATCGTTAACTTGTTGGATATCTATACTTTTGGAGGTCCAAAAATTCTTCAGTGGGAAGGTGTGATCAAAGAATATCTAAGGAATGCTCACAGAGGTCTAGAAGGATCCAAAATGCTTAGAGAGGTCCAGGAGGATCCAAAAATGCTCAAAATTCAAGAATTCCAATTTATCTCTAAATTTCCATCAATGCGTAGAGCCTAGTGATATATTTCTAATGGCACAAAATTCACCTCAAACGAAGTTTTTATGAAAAAGTTATTTCTAGTAAAAGATTGGTCAAATGAGGTCAAAGGTCAAAGGTCAAAGTTAAATGGGTCAAGTTGACACATGTCACCAATGCAAGGGTGACATGTAGTACAAATCATACAATTGTATAGTGATGATGTGGCCACAACCCAAGGAGCCACATGGCACAACCGTACACTGACTAGGCAGATGTGTTGGCATATGAATATGCAACCATACATCTAGATGGACTAATCATTTGTTGACATGTGGCATAAGAGATCCGATGAAAGGTTTCCATGTGGTGACCTCCCATTGGACAATTATGGTTAAAGTTTACCAAAATTATGGAGTTGACAGGGTTCGAACCTGCGATCTCCATAATCCTTACCAAAGCCTTTGTTACCATCACACCACAACATTAGTTCTTAACCTTATGGGGTTTACTTTATATTTAAGTTTGGTTAAAGTTTAATTTGGATGAAAATAAGGTAGAGGGCCTAGCCCTCGAGCCATATTCCATGGTTGTTTGTTGTGCAATGTGACCAACCCATAGTTCATGGGAGGGGCTAAAAAACATGGCAACTCTTATATACATACCATATATAGCATATGTTTATATAACCATATAACTATATAACAACAAAAACAAACCAACACATGCGCTATGTAGGATCGAACCTAGAACCTTTGGGTTATATTCCAAAGGCTTAACCACTATGCCAATGAAATCCTTTATTATGGGATTACCCAACAAATTACTTATTGATGATGCCTAAAGGTGCAGGAAGGAGCTAGGCCTGCGGCCTATTTATGGGTACAAATCCCAATGCCTTAAACACATCCCTATGTGCACACACTTCGAGATGGCATAGATTCCAATGCAAGGCATAGATCCCAAGGATGTACGGATTTCATAAACTTATGTGTAGTGAAGGAGCTAAGTTTTACATTGCATAGAAAAATGTGCCATGAGGTATATTGACTTCACTTAGGCAACTTTATACACAATTTTCATGATTTTTCTCAAAGACTGTGAATCTAAGGTCTATTTTATGATCAGAGGTCATTTGTAAAAGTATTAGTCCTGATTGTCATTAATGAGCACCATAGTGCATCGTTTGGAGTGTAAAGAGGGTGTAATTGAGTCAATTTGGAATTTGGTCGACTTTATACTCAAATTTCTCAGAGTTTCATAAGGAATTCAATAATAAACTTAGTTTCTTGTTTTGAGTAGAGAGTCCAATAAATTGGCTTTTGGAAATCCTATGTTGTAATGTAATTTGGTATTTTGAGATGATGGAGAAAAATCATAGTATCTAAAGGGACTTTGATTATGAACTAATATGTCATCCATATATGTAATTTGAAATCTTTTATCTTATGTTGTGTCATCTCATCATTTTGCAAATTAATCATCAATTTATGAGTTTTTGGATAAGAAGCACATCATCATTTTCCTGCAAATCAGCTCAATACAATCAAGAAATTATTCTAAATCAAGTTAGATATTGCATGTATATATTACAAACAAATAAGTGGTGTCTAAGGATTTTTGGATCAAGTGGTATCAATTACATCCCTTAATAATGAATACAATATCTCTATATATACTTATTCACACTTACACATGAGGCACCTTTACTATTAGGCCGACCCTATTACATATAAATATACACATTACATGTACATTTAACCCATATATTCCCCACCTTGGGGTAAAATCATATACATTTAACCCAATATATGCCCCCCTTGGGGTCATATCGGGACTAGTCACAAACCCTAAATTCCACAGAAAATATATATTAAATTGTTATGAAGAAAAACCTAAAAATTTTACCAAACATAATTCATTATTTCTCCTTAGTCATCTAAAAATTTCTCTATTTGAATCATTCTGGAAAGAAAGTTATAGTCAAAATTCCAAGATGTCTTGGTTAAAAGATTGAAACCCTAGGATCTTATGCTCTAAAACCAAATTTTATGAGCAAAACTTAAAAGTAGTCAATGAATACAATTCACTTCAAGGGGGAAACATCCTTTTACAATATATCCAATAAGACAAGATGAGATTCTTATACAAATTATTCTCCTTTATTATAAATATGAGATAAATTGAGCATGATGCAACCTAGCATTAAGTTGACCTAGTTATAACCAATAAACTAATAATAAATGAGTGTCAGGGCCTTGACATGGGGTCTTAGGGGCATTATAAATGAATACACCTCCTTTAAAGACTCTTATTATTCATTTAATTTGGAAAAATTCCATGCAAATTACAACTACACTTGGAGATGGGAAACCTCTATATAAGAAAACAAATGTGCAAGCAAATTCATTAAAAATTGTTTTATGAGAAGGAAAGAGACACACTACCATCTATAAGAATAGATGGATTCCCTTCCATGCTTGGGAAATAAAATAAAATAAGTGATATGACAACAATTCAATCCCTAGTGCAACATTGTTTTTTCATTGATATAGCATTGTCTAAAAAGAGGACACAAAAAATTGACAACACCCCAAAATCAAGACATTGAGTATCAATTGTTTGAACAACACATTAGAGAAATTTTGAGGTGAAAAATAGACCACAAAACAAAATGTGCTATCGACATCAACTTTAAAAGAACCAATAGGTTTCGATATGACAATTTCAACCATAAGGGTAAATAGTTTTGGAGGAAAATAAAAATAAATTGTTTTTTTATCATACTTTCGACTTATTCCTTATATGTTTACTCAAATTTCAAGTGTAGGCACTAATTGGATGTGGAAGAAAATTTTTCATCCAACAAGTACCAAATTTGCATACTTTAAATAGACCCATAGTGAGATAAACTGGGAATACATGAAAAAAAATGTTTCTTGAAAATAAACATGGTTTTTTCATGATTTTTAAAAGACCCACAATGAGATAAACTAGAAATGCATGAAAATAAAGTGTTTATTTTTAATAAACACATTTTTGCATGTATTTCCAATTTATTTCATTGTGGGTCTATTAAAAGTATGCAAAGTGGGTGCTTGTTGGATGCAGTATTTAATTTGGCATCCAATGAGTGCCTACAATTCAAATTTGAGTAAACCTATAAGGAGATAAGTCAAAAATATGATAAAAATAGTGCATATATGATTCTACCTACAACTATTTTTTATAAATCTATTTGTAATACCGCGGTTTTGAGCCCCATATTAAAATATGTATTTTCTTAATGAAAGGCTAGAGTGCCCAAACAATTAAAAGAGGCCAATGTGCCTAGGAAATGTAATGTTTTGATCATTATTAATAATAAATACATCATTGGATGCTAGACAGACAAGGACAAGAGTTATAGGGGGCTATGATTCCACAAGAGAGGGGGATTGAGGGGCTAAGTGTCTATTTTATAATTTTATTTACCCATTTATGTTTTAATGGAGAATATTAGTTTCACGAGCTTCTTGGGGGGAGGCCATGTGGTTCTCTAATTTCAAGAATTATATAAATGTGTCTTTGGTCTGTTTGGGGGCTTCTTCTTCACTCATGCACTCATTCATTGATTCACTCATTTATTTGTTCATTCACCCATTCACTCTTTCACTCACTCTTCATTCTCCCTACATGTTTTATCTTAGGAAAGAGAAATGAATTGTGGAGAGGATTCATGGTTTGGTTGGTATTAATGACTGTTGGTGTATACCAACCATGAATTAATACCTGCATGTTTGTGATGCATTAGAATCCATTAATTTTTTCCCACAACTATAAATACTGAGAGTCCCAACACAAATATTCTTGACCAGATGCACTAGAGCCCTAGAAGGAGGTGGACAACCTAAGGGACTGCATGGTAGAAAAGGGGGTCCATTATCTTGGGTTGTCCAGGCTAGGTATAAGAGAGTTGATGTACTTTGGATTGATGTGTGTGCTGAGAAGCCTATGAGAGCTTGAGTGCTAATTGGCTTTGGAAGCTCAGTGACACCTTGGAACCGTCCTTGTGGAATAATAGCCCTGGATCATGGATGAAATTTTTGTTGAGACTTGGAATGACAGTTTCTACAGTTGGGTGGAACGTCCTTGGTGTGCATCCAGTTGGTGATTTGTTTTATGAAAGTTAAGTGATTTCTGTCCTGGTTTTATTTACCTGTGTATTTATTCCACTGTGTATTTATTTATCTGTGAAATTCATATCTATATTATGCATTCTTGTTAGGTATTGTTGTGCATGACATATGGTTAATTTATTTTATGTTGTAGCATGAATCTTGATCTATTCATGTGAATATTTCATCCATCCTTATTAATTAAAAATGTATCAGAGTTCTAAATTAGTTCAGAAGCAGACTTGAAGTAGCGGGCCCACCCTCTGAGTGGTTCGATACGTTATAGATTGGTATCAAAGCTTCTGGTTGAAACATTGAACTAGTATAGGATGGAGCTGTTGGACAAGGTATTATGGTTAAAATTGAACAAGACCTTGAAATCATAAATATCAAGAGAGATGGTGCTGCAAGATTGCACAGAAGCCAGAGGGCGGTGTAGAATGAGATCCTTGTAAAGGATCATAGAATAGTGATCATCCCCTTTTGAATTTGGGAGTAATCGCAATCGTTGGATCAAGGATTTTTGGATCCTTAGATCAGAAGGTAGGTGAATGAGGGTCTTCCGATAAGGGTGAAACCATAGGTTGATAAAGGTTTGTCACAACTGTCAGATCAATCTTGTCGATCATCGGTCGTCGATCGAATCTAAGCGAGAGATGAAAGAATTTGGAACTTCGTCGCTTCGGGGATTATGGTAGGAAGGAAAATCCTAAAATATTGAAGGTCGAAGTCGTGAAGTATCATCGACCGTTCGATATGATAAGAGGCTTAGGGAAAATCTTTGTTGTTGATCGTGGTCATCCGACATTGACCACTTTGGGAAATTTAACTTTCGGAGGATTAAACCTTTTAAGACTTCTATAACCCGAAGTCCCCTAGTGCCGAAGTCCCAAATTTCCCCATCGACTATTATATTGAGGGAAGGACTTCGGGAGAAATACTAACCATCAAATCTAGAAATGGTGGAAGGTTAGCAAAGTTTCTAGAATTTGGAACTTCGCCACTTCGACAATTATAGGGTATGTTAGAGATCAAATCCACGAAGTGTCGAAGCCCTGAACTTCTGAAACTGCGAAGTGTAAATCTACAATACATGAAATGTTAAGCCCTAAATAGTGGGTCAGTACCCCTTAATTGGGGCATACTACATTAGTAATGTTATTTTATTTATGTCAGCTTGAGTCCATTAGTTGTAATTTCACCTCCTAGTCTCCTATATATACCAAGGAGACATTTTCATTTGGAATCATCTTGTATTTGGACATTTATGTGGTGTATAAGGAGGTTTCCCCCTCGAAGAGGATTATTATCTGAATTTCTCTCTTTTTCAAGGCAATGAGTACTTATTCTGATGTTTTTCTATGCTATATGTATATTTGGTTCTTAACATATGGTATCAGAGCTCAAGGTATTGCGGTTTCGTTGCTACATCTAAGAAACCTTGGAATTTTAACTATAAATTTGTTTCTACGACGTTTCATAAGGAACCCTTTGGAGGATATTTATCAAACAGATCAAGCTACATTGAGTTAAAATTTCATCTCCTAAGGCCTTATACTTTAGGAGATACAACCTATGTAAGATAGGGTTCTGGAATCATCCCAAATTGAGTCATCACAAAATTTTTGCTATAAAAATGTTTTTGTAATGTTTCAGATTCTGTATAAAAATTTCAACTTCTGGGTCATCTTACATTTGTAGATACACCCTGTGGAAGACAGGGTATTTGACTAGTCATATTGACTAGTCTTAAGCAGGTGTTCCAAGTAAAACAATCATAAATTATTCCTAGACTATCCAAATTGAGTGAGACCAATTGCATTGGATAGTCGACAATCTATAGTATTTCCAATACAATTTTCATAATTGTATATCAATTATTTTGTGTGGGGCATGATATACAAGTTATATCTCCTAGAAAGGCCAAAAATCAGCAAGTTGGGGGGAAGTTACCATAAATTCCACTTGGCACATCCAATTTTGATCAGACCTATGGCATTACAGAGAAGAAATATTAGAGAACTACAAAAAAGAAAATTTCATACCCAGAAGGGCCACAATTTTGGAGATACAATAAAATAAAGATTGTCTAGCAGAACCACCTCAAAATCAAGGTTTAAAGTGATACTTTGCCAACATGCCACCAAAAAAGGGAACTTCTACACCAAATAAGCCTCCAGACAGTCCTACTTGGACTCTTGATGAAGATGAAGAAATGTGTAGGGACATAAATGATTTACAAAAGAAGACAATATCAAAAGATGAACTACAAGGGATGATGGATTCAACGGAAGCTAAGTTGGAGGCAATAATGGATACTAATATGTATGGTTTAAAAAAGGATATCATGGAAGGATTGAAAAATTTCCTAATAAAGAGGACACCTGAAAGTGAAAATGTATCCCATGAAATTCATGATGAGGACACAAGGAAGATGAATCAAGAATGGAGAAACTCTAACTTTGGGTTGAATAACAACTACTTTCCTAAGATCGATATGAGGAAGTTTGATGGCAAGGACCCAATCACATGGATACTTAAGATGGAGTGTTGTCACAAGGGCAAACCCAGGGTTCAATGCTACAATAGCGCACCAACAAAACCCTAACTACTGGCCCTTTCGGCAACACCTGTGAAGCAGATGAAGTCTCACCCGAGGTAGAGGTGGGGGTGGTTGCAGGACTCAAGTGTCTTCAACCTTAGCTGGGACACGGATCTGTGATTTCGTACTTAATATAGCACTCAACATTGGATATTTAATATGCAATCAATAACCACTTCCCAGATACAACAAAGCTTCGCAGCATTCACAATGAACTAGATTGTTTGATCACTTATCATCCACAGAGTATTCATATCTAATAGGTCAAGCACTTAGCATACACATCTGAGTCAAACCTAACATTCTACACATCATAAGCACTAAGCATAAGCATATATAGAATATCTATCTACTCATCTCAAATCACCTAGAAAATAATCACATCAATGCATCAAAACAAGGCACAAAGCAAACAACACATGATTTATGTGGTTCACCCCCACCCTAGGGCTATGTCCACCAACTCTTCTACTTTATTATCACCTGCCAATTGGTTACAAGAACAGAGCCTTAGAAACCCTTACTTTGCACAGGACAAAATATCTACATAGCTCGCTATATCCTTCTTCCTTTCCTTTTAGCACAAAGCCTTCTATACCTTCACAAAGGGACTTGCACTAAGCTCTGCAAGTCTATACAGAATGCACAAAAATCTCTATCACATAGATCCCTCCTTAGAACTTAGCATATATCACATAGATACAATATTCCTATCTATTACTACTTTCTTACATTTTCCTATCCTTCTATTTATACATACAAAATGGGCCTAAGCGTGGGTAAACCCACGGGCCGACATCCCTTTCCCATTACATATTCCCAAAACGCAAAAAGGGACCAAAAAGTGGGCCAAGATTCTGCAATCTCCACTTCGTCTGGCACTCCATCTTCGATGAGCTGTCGAAGTCCCAAAAATGATCAAATATGAAAAAGTGCTCCCAAAACTTGGTCAAGGGCCAACAGGCCCCGTACACTCACCTGTGACTCATCCCGAGTCACTCTAGTCTAAGAAATGTTTTCCTCAAACGCCTCGAGCTTGTCTCGAGCTGCTTCGACCTATTGCAATGCTATGGCCTATTGCTTAGTGAACTCCTAGATGAGTGCATCATTGACTGGCCCTTCTAGGCGTTGTTCTTTTGTGATGACGACCTTTTCTAGCTCGGCTTCTTGGCTTTCAACTTCGGTGAATAGTTGGCATGCCTTCTCTTGCACTGGTTGAATTCATTGAGAGACTTCCATCACTTTTCTTTGGATCGTGTGGATATGTTGTTGGGTCATGCACTACTCTGGAAACCTCTTCATTCTTTCAACTCATGTTAAGGCCTTTAACTGCGCCTATAGTGTATCTGTGTGTTTCTTTGCTTCCTGGAGCTACGACTCTAATGCCTGTAACTATGCATTTTCTGTAAGGTTTTCATATGTCTAAGCGCTCCTGGAGCTCATCTACTTGCACTCCAATGCAAGGGTTTTCATTCTACCAACTGTGCTATGAGAAGTTGCCTCCCTTAGGTCTCTGATTTATTGAGGAGTCTTGGGCACGGTACGAAGTTCCATATCTGTGATGCACTGCTGAAGTTGTTGGATTACTTCTTTGAGTTGCACCACCTGTTGTGGGACTTGTTCCTCAGTTTTCACTTCTATGACTATCACAGAGAAAAGTGCGTTGTGAACCCTTTCCCGTACTTCGAGTTTCTCTGCGAGCAACTATTCCTTTTTTTTCTGTAGCACTTCTTTCTCTTCATCCCATTTTGCTTGTAGAGTGATATTTTCCTTTTCTACAGTACTTTTGTGGTCCTCAAGGTCTTTATGTACTTGCGCTAAAGCCTGGGTGGCTTGTGATGTCTCTTCTTGAGCTCGTCGAAGGTGAGCTTCAACTGTATCAACAATCTGATGTAGTTGAGCTAGCTCATCACCTAATTCTGGTGTTCCTGATGGCAGGGGCACAATGGAAACTGCACAGCTAGACTGTATTGCTTGATGTAGTCCTTGAAGTTTGTCCCTGATGTGACTGAACACTTCCTCCTGCTTGGATTCCTACTTTTCTGCTATCTCTAGAGAAGTATTGTTCAGTGCAGTGGCTATGAAGTCGAAGTCATCCAAAGTGAGAACAGTCTCAAACTTGGTTCCGATTGCCTTATCTTTCTTCCTGGATGAAGGTTTTGGTGGGGTAACCTTCCTTTTCTTGGAGGGATTCTCCTCCTCTCTAGGCGGTGTAACTTTACCTTTATTTTGCTCAACTTTTGTGCTACCTGGCTCTCCACCATCACCTCCCTGCTCAGGTGAGATCGAAGTGGTCTTCATAAAAGTACTGTTGCTATTTTGAACTTCTTCATCTTTCTTGGTCTTGCTTGGTCCAAGGGTATCATGCACAGGTTTTGGACTGTCTATATCAGAAATCTTTGCAGGGTCTGTAGAGATGAGGAGGTCTACCGACCACTCCTAAGTGATTTCTTCCAAGTCTTCTTCTGTTAACTTATAATAGGACAGTAACTATTTCTTGTGCTCATTAGCACACCCTGTGATGTATATAAACTACGTTTCTATGTTGAACTTCATCAGGGGTCGAAACCTGTAGAGGGTGTTCAGAGTGGTGCACGGTGTAGACTATATTGCAATATTCAATTGATTGTAGTAGGTTTGGAAGACGGCATTGGATTTCCACTACTTGTTCATATCACTCGAGTAACACAAGGTACTGAACTTCACAGCCAAAGGTTCAAAGGGCTCGATGTCCGGAAAGGTCGCACCTTCCGACATCTCCCATGCGATGAAAGTTATTAATATGAGAAGCCAACTAAAGTGGAACTCATATCCTTGGTCCTACGCTCCTCTACAATCAAGATCTAGCTGGTTCACAAGGTATTGTGCTCAATTCATCTGTAGTCCTTCTGCACTCTTCCCGGCTAGGTCAACAACGAATCCAGTTACTTGGGTGGGACAGTTCTTGTGAATTAGTTTGACTGCGATCATATAACATGTGAGGCACACTACGCCACTCTAGATAGAGGCTATCTTGTAACCTTGTGTATCATTCTCTACATCTCCATAAGTCTCTTTGATTCACTGGGATAATGCTTGGTCTGAGGTCCTTCTAGGGTAAAACTCCTGTGGGTCAGGGCCCAGTATGCTCAGCCCTGTGATTCGATTGATCAAGGTTAGATCCACAGTGATGCGACGGTTCAACCATAAGTATCCTCTGTGGTAGCAGGACAACAACAATTCCATGCATGTGTTTACTTCCTGGTGTTGGCCGAAGTGTGGGATCTTCATCACATTAAGCAGTGTGGACTGTGTGAGGTTCTGGGTCCATTGTTGCGGGATAATCTTCGAATTATTGCCTTTGGTCCTGGTCAAGTTCTTATTTGGGGCAAGCATGTTGTAAGCTTTCCGGTCTCCAAGGTTGAAGTCACTAAATTTCAATGCTACAAGCTTATCCTGGTCGACGCGAACTGTGCACACCCCTTTCGGAAGGTACGCAGTGATCACGGAATATTCAAACTCTCGGGGTACACTATCATGGTTGATGGTGCCACTCAGAGGGGGTATATATGTAGGTAGAATGCTCAGAATCAACTTGGCATTGGTGAGGTCATCTATGTGCTTAGTACGTTTCTCATTGGCTGGCCGAGATGGACCGACGCGAGCAGTGGATGGAGAGGTTGTTAGTACTCTCGTGGATGATGCCTGTAATCCTATGGATAACCCTCGCTCTGACATGACTCTCTCAGTTCTTATCTCAAGGAGAAATTTTGTTACGGATTCTTCGGCAGCAGTAAGATCGTCGGACATACGTGCTCAGGATAAAATAATTGGGTTCATGATGGTCTTAGATACTACACTAGAGTGAACAACAAGAGTGCAATGAGCACTGTATACAATTGCTAATCTGCGGGCTTCAAATTCTCAGTTGGAAAAAGTTTTCTTAGTCAATGGCTCGATGAGATAAATAGGTAATCTTGGCGTTGGTTTACTTGAAATGGTTATGAGCGTCATGAACTCTTATTCTGTTCGTTATGGCGCTGTCCAATGGTCTGGTGGCAAAACATAAATTATTTTCCAACCGTTCGGAGCAGCAATCGAATGGATATATCGACTTCCAACAACTATATTTCTTCGCCATAGTGAAGTGGAATATGTCGTTGTTCTGATATCCCAACGAAGCTCCAATTCTGAAAATTTTCTTTCTACAAGGTACCCTCTGGAACCTGTTGTAACTTCTCAATCTTGACCTTCTTCTTACTTAGATTCCTAGCCTTTTTCCCCGTGAGCTTTGTCTCGGTGGTTCTTTTCCCATTTTGATTCTCATTTTCCTTGGGCATAGTCACTTCATGCTGCTAAGATCCTCTCTTAGGATTCAGGTGTGTCACTTCTTCTTTATCTAGGGTAGAAATTTCATCCTTCTGTATGTCTTATGATGTTCCTATAGCTTCGACATCTAGACTTCTAGTGTCAGGTAGCTTCCATCTATTCTCATGTTCTTCAAGCAACTGTGCAATCTTTCGAGTCGTGAACTCTTTTAATTCTTGTCTCTTTTGTTCTAAAACTTCTTCTTCTTCCTTATTTCTAGCTTGATCTCTATCAATCCAAGATTTTCCTAGTAACATGGTAAACGGGGCACTGTCTTCAACGAATTTAATAATCTCAAAATCTTCCTTTGTCGAAGTTCCATTGACTGTCATAGGTATTTGAGCAAGCTTTCCACATAACATCACCAGTTTTCCTCTGAATAGTCCTATTCCTCCTAATGAGGGGATCATAACAGGATTCCCTATAGCTTCCCAAGTTCTTTCTAGCATAATGTTCACTTGTGTCTCTTCATCAAGGACATAGTCAATGTTGAAGTCTCCTATTCTTTCTTCAATGCATTCTTTTTCTTTGAAAATCTTTGATAGTATAACATATCGGTGGTCATTCAGGGTCTCTTTCATTTTTATCAATACCTTCTCTAATTCTTACTAGGGTTCTACCTCTTCTGGATCTGCCTTAGGGTTTTCCTGATTCAGATTCATTTCTTCCAGCCTAGCGATCATTCTAGGGCAATCCAATACCTCATGGTCCATAGCTTTCCAACAAAGAAAACTAGGTCCTTTGCCAAGGCATTCCTTAGCAAGATGTCTAGGTATTTTGAAATTGTAACAGAGGGTCACTCCTCTCTTTCTTTTAAATGATCCCCAACCTCTTCTATACTATGCACTAGGATTATGGTAGCTAATCTGCAAAATATTCTTTCTAGGATCCTGCATCCATTTTTTATTCCAAACATTCTTTCTATGCATAGGTATAACATATCTATCACTATTCTTATCAGATCTACTGATATCAAGCCTTCTTTCATCTATCAGTGTTGTTACCCATGATTTTGGTCGTCATGATGATGTATTGATGATGGTGTACTCGGGCTCTTCATAAGAACTTTCTCCTGAGAAAAGTTACTTTCATCTCTTCCCAGAAAACTCATTTTTGAGGAAGGTTCGCAGGATGCTAGTACATTTGGGTGCGAGAATGACCAATTCTCGCAGGTTGCCTTAAGCCAGGGTGCGAAATTCTCACACTGTGTTGAATAGCCAACCTGCAAACTCAATTTTTCAAAAATTTGGATTTGAGTTTTGGCATTCTTAACTGCCCAGATTAGTCTAGATGCCTCATAAGATTTTCTTGGACCATTGATTGATGTCTTTCTTGTCTTCGTTTGCAGGCATGAACAGTCTTAGGATTTCAAGGCTCTTCTTGTCACTTTTGTCTTGACTTTCATTTCTTGACTTCTCTTGGAAAAACCATAATCTCTGATTTCAAAATATGAGTGTGTTTGATTAGTTAAGGACCGGTGATCGGTTGAAAGTTGAGTTTATTGGTCTTTTTTCATTTGCTTATTGTTTGAAAGGTTATTTTTCTTATGCAATTGAAAAGACTATATTGGTTTGCTCTTTATTTTTGTTTTCATTGAAAGAATGGATTGGGTTTTTATCATTGCTTGTTCTTTGGCTTTTGATTTTCTGTACTCTCATTGGCATAGTGAGGGTCCTTTTTGAAAAGTGAACAAAAGTTTTTCTTTCAAAAAAAATCTTTTTCATCCTCGCAAACATTGAAAATCAAATTGTTGAAATTATTGAAAAAGACACAATAGAGAATCGTCATTTCATGTGTGATTTGTTGCATTTTCATTTTAAAGGAAATTTTGCATTGTAGTTCAAAGTTGATCTGGAAAACTTTCTCTCTCTCCCATACATAGGATTCATTGAACGAAAAGTGACACATTTCATTCTCATCCTTGCATTGTTGGGTCAGAGTCATACAACATAAGTTTCACCTCTGTTTCCTTTGAGTAAACAACAACTCTTAATAACACTGCGTAATCATAAAATTTATCTAGTAACTCTTTTCTAGGGCTCTATTACACCAACATTTAGCTAGGCTAGCACTTTGGAGTAGGAAGAGAGATACACTCTCCAAAAGCTCAAAACACACAATAGCATCTTGTGTTAGGGAGTGTTAAATTCCGTTTGCAACATCATGTCCTGGGAAACCCTTCTCACACAAGGGTCAAGCACGAGGTCACATTGATAATGACAGAGTTACTCACCATGCTTTGTTTATATCAGTGTAGAGATTGCATGTATTACAGGGATAACTCGGAGGTATACCCACAATGATGAGTGGAATCCTTTTGAGTTGATTTCGGCCTAGATACCCTACCCTTGCGTGTGGATTGGACCGTCGACTGTTCCCCTAGGATTTATTGTTGTTGGTGGTGACCTTAGTGGCCTATCTCTCTAGGTTCTTACCCGAGGTGACTGTGGAGGGGAATGTCTTCACGGTACCTGGAATTGACGTTGACCAAACTCACTCGGGCTCCTTGGAGGGTATACCCATGATTATGTGTGGAGCTTGCACCAGGGTGTAAGTCCATTAAGCAGGTCGTCAGCGTAACTTTTCCACCCTAGCCCATCCCCTTCTCGTCTCGTTGTTGCGATGTTGGAATTCATCACCAACTAGTGGCTTCGAAATTAGAAGGTTTTGTTTGCTTGGTGTTACTTCCTAGATTTTGTTTACTAGCGTGTGTTGTTTGTTTCTCGAAGTTGACCACAGGATTTTCTTCGCAAAGTTTGTCACTTGTTTACAATAGCTCCTCCATTTCGTTCACGTAGAATGCAGGGTTTATCTCCAGAGCATCTGGAAGGTTCTCAACCCTTGCCTACAAGTACACCTGACGGATCTCCTCAGCAAGGTGAAGTTACAGTCGTCACCACACCACAAGTGGAACGAACTAACTCTCTAGAACGTTTTAGAATTACTAATACTCGAGAGGACTTTTGACTTTGCCCCAATTCCAAGAGACATTTTATGTGAGAAAACTCTTCCGGAGACTTAATTGTTGTGTATTCTGAATCTCCGACTGGACCTGGGGATCAATATCCTTTTTGGTCTACGGGTGTTTTTCGACGACACCTTTTTGGTCCAAGTTCACTTGTGATTTCTGAGATGGACCCCCCTGTGATTTTTGAAATCTCTGATACGGAGACAGTGCCTGTGAATACCACTTATCACTTTACCATCCCTTGCGAAATGGCCCATCTTGCTGCTACTATGAGTGTTCCAACCGGGTTAACTGTGGTTAGTATTACTCCCATCAACACACCGTGAATTCCCAGCGTCAATCTGACACTACCACCCGGATACCGTGCGTTGAATACTTCCATTCCTACTCCTGCACAAACTCCATCTGGCTCTCCTAGTGGTCCTTTTTCTTCTGGGCACTTTCTTCCCGGTTTTGTCCCAACACTCCCTCAATTTCCTTTTGGAGGACCTTCTTCATCTTCTACTGGCAATCCTAATCCTAGTGGCATTATTCCATCATTCACTCCAACTTATCAGTTTCCGGTTAGTGAACAATATCATCAAGGTAGTATAACTCAACCCCCTCTCAGTTGGAAAAACCCAATTGGAACACCACCTTCGATGGGAGGACCAACCCCCCCTTATGGGAAAAACATACCTCTGTCCTTGGCTTAGTATTGGGATCAGTTGATACCAAATCCTTCTCAATCGACTGGGGGGAAACAGTTTCCAACTGCATCTGTAACACCCCCTAGTATGGGCCAACCATATCCCAGTTCGTTTAATCCCATTTGGGGGACAAATGCTCAAACTCAAGCCCCTGTTCCAGGGTATAATCCTATGAGTTACTATCCTATCCAACCACCACCGAATATGCCTAGATATTCATATTATATGCAGACTGCTTATGGTCCTACTGCTTATGCATTCATAAAACAAGTTGGCACACAATGTTGTTTTCGGCATTGTGGGCATACCGGACATCCGTCAAGTCCGCTACTGGGTTTACACCTTTTCAGTTAGTCTATGGTGTGGAAGCCATTCTCCCTATCGAATGTGAGATACCCTCTTTAAAACTAGTTGTTGAACTCCTACCCAACACTTCCGCTGAGGAAGAACATCTATTATATCTTATGCGATTAGACAAAACTCGACGTGACGCCACCCTATTCATAGAAGCTCAGAAAAAGCGTGTTAAGGCTCAATACGACAAGCATGTCAAGCCTCACATTTTCTCTGAAGGTGATCTTGTTCTTCTCTATGAATAAGATCGAGATATGTTAGGAGCTGGGAAATTCGAACCCATGTGGCGAGGTCCTTATATCATTCGACGAGTTTTGTAAAAAGGAGCTTATGAGTTGGTAGATTACGATGGTATCCCTTTGAGTGAACCCAGGAATGGGTTGTACTTGAAGAAGTACTATGCATAAAATCATCTATGCACAAGTACTTGTATTTGTATTGTATCATACTTATTGTGTGTTTCTATAGTTTACTTTTGTCATTATCTGGTCTCTGCCCTTATGTGACGTTGTGTTTTATTTCCATATGTCGGAGTCTTCGCTACCCTATATTGGCTTCGCTGATGGCGCTAGCCGTAGTACTTAGAACCTTGCTTCTGCTGCATGGGAAATTTACGCCCCTACAAATGAAATTGTTTCCTTACGAGGTGTGTGTCTCGGTCGTGCGACCAACAACATTGCAGAGTATAGCGTCGTTATTGAATTATTGGTTGATGCTATCTTGCTCGGAATTTGTCATTTGGTTGCGCGACTTGATTCGCAGCTTGTAGTACTACAGTTAAGTAATATCTATGCTATTCGAAGTCCTACTTTATTACGGGTGTATTTGCGAATTCACCTCTTGGAACGTTATTTTGATCACATTGAATATCAACATTTTCCTAGATGTCTAAATACATTAACAGATGCATTGGCTAATTATGTATTGGACAGACATTTGAATCATTTATAAATCAATCACATCAATGTTCACACAACACATGATAAACCAGTAGAAGTCGTCTGTATATACAACAATCAAAAGAGTTTTTTTACAAAAAGTTTGTCCGAAGACCAAAATATCAAAATTTGAAGCTCATAGCTTCTATAAAGTGACATCATGGATGACGTTCAGGGTAACACACGACTGCCCGAGCAACCCTATGGAGCAGTCGACTCATGGATGTTGATACTCCTACAGTATGATGTTGATCGCGTCGTGGAACCTCTTCCAGAGTCATGTCTGGAATATCTACGGTCAAGCCCTCTAGATTTTGTTTCACAACTTGATAATCCTCAGCATATTGTGGTGTTGCCGCTACCTCTCCTCGCCGCTGAATGGGAGAAGTACCAGGAGGATGGTAAGGTCCAACATTTGTGTTATCAAACAAATGATTTTGTATTAGTCTTTGGACGAACATATAAAACAAAAACATTTGAATATGATAAAAATTCAAAAACATTTAAAAAGAGAAAATGTGTGTACTTCTTACCAAGGTCCCCCCACTGAGAAACTTCTGGCAGTACTAAGTCCAGATCTCCTCGGAAATCCAACCCGGCATAAGCATAGTCATCAACCATCAACAGCTGTGGCTGAAGCCAGTCAAAGAAAGTATCATCATACTTGATGATCGGTCCTGCTACGTGCCAGGCCATGAGCCGACACCATCTCAACATCCTTGGATCCCTAGGAGCCGGTATATTCCACTCAACCTACAGCCTCAGTAATGGGACCCTCTCAAGGAAGAAAGACACCAACAAAGATCCATACCTGAATTTCTTCAGGTCACCTCATCTGCATTTGGTCAACTTATTTTTTATACTACGAAGCACAACATCTGCCCAGTTGAACACTCGAGGCTTAGTACACTCAATAGTATACTGGAAGTAACTCTGTAACGCCAAGTGAGGAGAAGAAATCACAGCCATCCAAGCTATGGTGAATAGGATAGTACGGAAGGTCAAGTCTTGTACCCCCCAGATAGATACTTTTCCTTTCTTTCTCTCAGACTCAGGAACGTAGTGTAAATGGCAGTACTCACTCATCTGTAGCCCACCACCTCTGCTACCAGTCAGGCTCACATAGTACCCCCGCCGTGACAATCCAGTCAAAAAGTAAATTTCCTCAATGTCTAAGGACAGTGTGTGGACCCCCACATGAAATACCTGCTGATCAGGGTCCCACATATGCACCAGGTACTCTAACAACCTGACTTGGGCCCTCATGCCTGGGATACAAAAGTACTTCAGGAGTCCATAGTGTCTCAAAGCAGCAATTGTAGGTGGCTGATTTTTGGCCATTTCATTGTCTTCTTCGTGCTCCCTTTCATGCCATTCAAGCACCATTTTGATGGCCAATTATCTGCATAAGAGACACAACAAGAAGATTAGCAACTTTCTTCATGAATTCATTCTCTTTCATTGGCTAAATTTAAAAAAAAAAAATTGAGCTTTGCGGTTCTCGCAGGTGCCCTGTGTGCACAGTGAGAGAACCTCGCAGGCTGCCTTAGGGTCACCTACGAGAATGCCCCATTCTCGCAGGTCCCATGTAGCCTGCCTGCGAGAATGGCAGCGCGCAAGTAGGGCTTGGAAAATCAAATTAAAAATGACATTTTAACCAATGAAATTGCAAAATTAAACTATGAAATTGTTAAGGACAAAGAGCCTACCTCACTGTCACTGACGACTCGTTGAATGGATGCTCGTAACTCCCGCAATTTGACGCTGAACTTTGAGGGTAAAAGAGGGGTTTTTTTAGCTCAAATAGTGGAAAGGTAAAATTGATGTGGTAAAAAGAGTATTTACTCCTTTTTATTTAATTTTACTATGTCATTTGTTTTTTTATGATTATATATCTATTAAACCCTAATCCCTAATGTCATTTTGAGTGTAACTTTTGCAGGCTTAACAACTTGATGGTCAAATACAGGGATGCGAACATGTTTTTCTTTGACATCGAGTGTTTTTTATTGTTTTTTATGGTTTTTGTATAAAACCTCGAGCGTGGTCTTTGTTCGTTCTTGTGCTCGTAAATACATGAGAATGCGATCGAGCATACTTTTATCACTTTTTCGGGCTCAACAAGGTTATACGAAAAAGGAACCCCCCTGGAGTCCTCTTTAAGCTCTTTTTAGACTCTCTAAACATGAAAAGATCGTCGAGAGACCTTGCTATTTTCATGCTCAATAAAGTATCTGAAATAAGCGTCTGGTGAGCGATAATTTATCTCTTTTTCAGTCTCATCCAGACTATTTTACGAAAAAGGAACTGAGAGAGTTCTCTTTTAAGTGTTTTTCCAAACTCTATAATCATGAAAAACCTTCGAGTTTTCTATCTCTGGACTCTTTAAACAAACATTGCCAGACCCGTAATGGGATCGAACAACTCCTTCTTAGGGTTTGTTAAACATACTCCGAGGGACTCATCCGAAGGATGAGCTTACATCAACAAGCATATGTTATCCTCCTCAAGCTTGTGTAAAAATAAAGAGGTACTCGCCAGAAATGGTGGGGGGA